>JAOVVB010000028.1:6366533-6386873 GCA_028570985.1 Heterobranchus longifilis | reverse complement strand
TAGCAGTGGTAATAGTAGCAGTATTAATAGCAGTGGTAATAGTAGCAGTATTAATAGCAGTGGTAATAGTAGCAGTATTAATAGCAGTGGTAATAGTAGCAGTAGTAATAGCAGTGGTAATAGTAGCAGTATTAATAGCAGTAGTAATAGTAGCAGTAGTAATAGCAGTAGTAATAGTAGCAGTAGTAATAGTAGCAGTAGTAATAGCAGTAGTAATAGTAGCAGTATTAATAGCAGTAGTAGGATAAGCAGTAGTTACAGTAGTAAGAGTGGTGAGAGCAGTATTAATAGTATCAGTATTGTAGAAATGTCAAGTAGTAGCAATAATAGTAGCAGAAGTAAAGTATCAGTAATAGCAGTAACATGGGTGATAAAAGGAAATTTCATTTATGAAGTGGAAAAATCCTCAAGTATCTTTCTTGTGCAACAGTTTTACTTTAACAAGGAAAATTCCACACTGATAGAGTATTTTGTTCGAAATATTTAGCACTCAGTAAACAAAATATTCTCACATTGTTGCTGATAAAGGTTCTGCATCGTGATGTAAAGAGATGAAAAGTATCATTTGCGTGACTAAAGGGACATAAACAAGCGGCATTGACCCTGGAACACACAATCATGTCTAATTTTGGTCAAATAAAATATCACACCTCAAGCAGTATTCTGCACAGATTACATCCGGATAAATTGGAGGGTAAATTGACTGGAGTAAACTAAACATGAGGTAGGGCATCATAAAGAGCAGCATATTAATGTAACAGCAAATGAAGAATCTAATATTAAGCAAACAGAGTATAAAGGCAGAGAGACCTGAGTGGTAAATGGCATTGTTGTGTTAAGAGCTAGTGCTGGGTTTTGTGCTTTTTCCTGGAATAGTAAAGTCACAAAAGGCTTATGAAATAGCTAACAATTTTAAATTGACTCTGGGTATGGGTTATAGAGCAGCGAGAACGGTAAGGTGTGCAATGAATGGGAGATTTGCATTTAAAGATTTCATTCTGACTAAAAGATAATAATAAACGAAAATAAATATTATTATGTCAGTTTTGCTATGGCACATGGATTTCCAACAGCTTGATCAAATCATGACTTTTAGGTTTAGATTTTAATAAGGTTACCTAATTGCTCTATATGAAGATTAGGAGATTGAGAACATGAGGATTGGCCAAGGCAGGGTTAAAAACAATTCTTCAATGCTTCGCAAGTTTCTTAAAAGTCAAAATGAGAAATTTTTTGTGAACCGATTGACCATATGTCCGTGAATGATGATCCTGGCTGAGGTGTCCACTGCAATAGTTCCAATGAATATTTAGCGAGTGAAACACTTGATCTGTGAAAAATGACAGATAATTTGTAGCCAACGTATGCATTAATCTGTGGGAAATGTACACACAATCATTTACACTTCACACCACTTGCATATTACATGAACTGTGGGAGTTATTGCCACATCCCCCATACTGTACAGTCCTGTCCTCACTCCAAGCCATTTCCACATACTTGGGCCATTAAAGGAGTTCCTGGGAGGCCAGTGTTTAAGACATAAAGCAGGCAACTTGATCCTGGCGTACTGAGAAAACTTTCTACCTTGTTGGTATCCAAGCACTAGTGAAACTCTGGGATAAGTGCATTATTGTATCAGGGGATTATATAAAGAAATAAAGGGAGTTTTTACTCTCATTAATGTGTTCCGGTTCAAGTCCTGGTTTAACTTGAGCACCCCTAGGAAGAAAAGCACACACTTGCCACGTCTGGCAAAGGCTTACCAGAATTAATATTAATAAATAATATTAAATGTAATTAATATGAATTACGTCAGCAGTGCATGATTGTATCCTGAGATGATTTGCATCTCTCTTGTCTCCTTGCAGTCTATGGAGTGCAGAAGAACATTGTGAGCACTACCATGTCCTCTACTGCTGCAGGTAAGACAGGACAATGTTTTTCAGGAATGCAAAGCGAATGAAACTAAACCACTCCCTAACTACTGATTCTCTTTCGGTCATTTCTAGCCGTCCCCAGCAGCTCTGTCGCTACCGACGACGTGTTCGTTAAGGATTACAAGTTTATGCTGTTGGAGAAAGACAATGCTCCAGTAAAGAAGGAAAGCGAAAGGCTGATTATGTCGAAAGACACGGGCAAAACATTCACGTCCACCACGTCCGGTGCAGGACAATGTAAGAAGCCAATAACATGAATGATATTTTTATACTATCATTACTCATCCCATTAATAAATATAAAGGAATGAACTGAAATATAAATATAAATATCCCAATTTTCAGTTCAATTTTCTAATGAATAAATATATATAATTAGATTTTGGAATAGATATTAAATAGATATTAAATAGATATTAAATGTCAGTCTTTGACAGCTCAGACCACACTACAGTATGCAACATTATAGAGGTCCCTAGCATGTAGCTGCTAAATGTTTGAGTTTGATCTAAAACTAAACAAAAAAATTATGCATTTCATATCTTTTTTTTTTATCATTGTCTGTGTATTTAGATGTAATAAGATATATGTTCTATTTCTGTGACAGCAGCCACATTTTCAGATGACTCGCTGAAAAGGGAGAAAAAAATGATCTCTGGGACCACAGAAACCATTACAGTGTCGAACGGTTAGTACATCATTATACAGTAAGTTTCTCAAAAGGACAAAATCCATTAATAAACATTGTCTTCATGATAGAAATATATTTTTTCCAGGTGTCAGGGTTGCTTCAACAAAGGACAAAGCCACATATGCAGGTATATGATCAGCCACCATGTTCTACTGTATATTCTTTGTATAAGGTATATTAATAGTAAAAACAGAACATTATATCAGTCCAGATCTCCCAAATTAGGTTTGTAACTTCTTGGTCTATTTCTGTAAATAAATTGTAAAAGAGATATTTTTGTCCATTTGGTTATACGTAGAAACTTTATGCAAGTTGCAAATATAATATAAAAAGTTGCGATAATGTAACTCAGTATACAGTACATCTTTGTTTAACAACATGAATACAGTTTTAGTACCATATACTGTATACACAGCTGGAGTGCAAAAGTTTTCGCCCCCTTCCCCTGACTTCACTTCAATTTACACACAGTATGTGCTGCATAATTTGGGGTTCCTTTATTGTACAGATTGTGCAGGTTAGCATTTATCTTTCTGTTCCTGTAGAGATTCGTAAAGATGAGGGAGGTGGGATGGGATTCTGCTCTTGTTGTACATGGTGGAAATGGCTGCTTGGATTGCTGTTGGGTCTGCTCTTACTGCTGGGGCTCCTCTGTGGACTCATCGCTCTGGGTAAGACAATTTCGCAAAAATAAAAAAAGGTTCTCTGAAAAGAGAAATGATGTTCATGGCTTCTAGAAACAGTAGAAGTGACATTGGGACTCAGTAACCTGTTTGTGTTCTGTGTTTGTCTGTGGTTCCAGCTGAGGAACTAAAGACCCTAAAAGCTCGTGTGGAACGTCTGGAAGGTGGCACTATAACCTCCTCTCATACGAGTCGCCTGTCAGCACCATCCTCTGTGAACATTTTAGATCCACTGGACTCTGTACAATATGAACGCAGCGGAATAACACGATCAGAAAACACTATACAGCTGGGATCTGACCCCATGCAGTCCGACCCAGTCACGCTGCAGAGGACCGTAAGACAACTCGTTCAGTCTGAGTTACAGTCAGGCAGCATTAGAGGTACCAGGATTTTTATGGGCATTTATTTGTCTGTTTGATATGTATTTGTGATTCATTTAGTAAATGTTCATTATCCACATAGCTACACTGGCATCCTCCCTGAAAGGAGAGAGAGGGGAACCTGGGGTAAAAGGTCAGACTCCTTTCATTTCATGATAAAATTATGGAAAAAACTCTACCACTTTTTATAATAACATTTTTTTCCCCCTTAGGTGACCCGGGAGCTCCTGGGATTAAAGGTAGGGTTAAACACATTCTACCGATGTTTCATAATTCTTTACAGTTTTCAGCTTTTTGTTCATATCTAGTAATTTACCTAGAGTTAAAAAAAGTATATTAATGTTTGATCACACTATAGTTATATGTGAACAAATTGTTTTTAGGTGATGCAGGATTTCCTGGAGTGCCAGGTAAGATAATTGTCATTTCTTTACTTGTATAAAAAGATAATATTTTTCAGGGCATAAATAGTAAATACGGATTTATGCCTCTCTATTCATCAGGTCCTCCTGGTCCCCCTGGTCATCCAGGACAAGAAGGTGCAAGAGGACCTAAAGGAAGTGCTGGTAATATGCAGCAAACACATTTTTGCTAAGGCTTAAACTATTGTACAATTCTTCAGCCTGAGAACCCTCAAAAATATTTATTTTTTAATCATGGTCAATAACAGCCATTTCAAATAAAATATCCTAACCAGACTATAATGAATTTTTTTGCACCTAAAATTGTTATAATATTTTACACCACTATACTATCTCACTGGTAAAACTCATTGAAAATAATGTCAGAATCTTACAATTATATAAAATAGTTTCATAAATAATAAATCTCACAATTACTTTTCTCTGCCCTGTGTTACCAAGCAAACCACACATCTTGTCAGTCATGTTAGGGTAGTAAATGTGCCTAAGGACATTTTTTCTTTTCATTAACATTTGGTGTAGGATTTTGTTTATTTTTCAATCATAGGTACAGTAATAAAGCATGAAAGTAATTCAGGGTTAAGGCAGATGGACTATATGTGTGCTGTTTATCAGGTGAGCCAGGACATGATGGCCCACCTGGACAGAGAGGACGTGAGGGACCAACAGGACCCAGAGGAGAGCCAGGCCCACCTGGAGTTGGGGAGAAAGGAGAGAAAGGTAAGAGCATTACAACCATATATAATGTTCTGTCCTGTCCTGTACTATCCTGTCCTGTCCTATCCTGTCTCATGGTCTATCCTGTCTTATTCTACCCTGTCCAGTCTCATGTCCTGTCCTTTTCCATCACAGCCCATACCATGCTGTTCTTTTCCATCCCATCCCATTCCATCCCTTGAAATTTCTTCCTATACCATCATATCCTATCCTGACTTGTGCCTGTGTCTGTCCTGTTCTGTATTATTCTAGCCTAACCCATCCCATATTATCCCTTGTAATCCCATCCTATCCTATCCTATCCTATCCTACCTTGCCCCATCCTAACCCATACTATGCTGTCCTATCCTATCCTGTCCTGTCCTGTTCTGCTTTGTCTTCTCCTGTTCTGTCCTGTCTTGACCAATCCTGTCCTTGGAGGTTACATGACTTACACTCTTTTTTTGTTCCAGGGACATCTGGAGATCCTGGACCCCCTGGACCTGCAGGACCATCTGGACCTATGGGACTCAGAGGTAGAGCAATCAAGCTTGACAATTTTGATTGATGAGTTCTCACTGTGTGAGCAATGTGAGAATGCACCTTATTTTCCCCTAAATACTCTGACCAAATTACTTTTGACCAAGCTGAAACAGACCTTGGGCAACTGTTGCCACCAGGACTATATGCTTTGAATGCATTCTGATCAAAAAATAAAAGTCTCATATGAATAAATACATCTCACAACAGGTGAAGTGGGTGCTTCAGGTAATGCAGGTCTTCCAGGGGCTCCTGGTCCTCAAGGCTTCCGTGGAGAAACTGGTGATCCTGGACCGAAAGGTGCTTTGAATAAAAAGTTTTGTATGTTTTGTAAAAGCTTTCTATGATTTTACCATTTGTTTTGTTCTTTTTACAGGGGAAAGAGGACCTGCAGGACCTCCTGGAGCTAAAGGTTAATCCAAAGCTGATTAACAGATTTTAATCATGGCTTAGTCAAGCAATCCTCACACATAATAACTCTATTGTTCCCCACAACAGGTGATCAAGGAGAGAAAGGGCCCCGTGGTGTTACCGGTAGGTAATGCTTCAAATTGAAAAGAGCAAATGACTGGAAATTGTGTATTTCATGCTTTGATCAAAGCATTATCTTACAATCCATTTTTGTAGGAGAACCAGGGCAGCCAGGACCTATCGGTCCACCAGGGGAGAAAGGACCCAAAGGATCAGCAGGTGGGTCCCTGAGGAAAGATAAAGCTCACACTAGTGACCACTCATAATTAAAAATTTAACAGCACTGATCTGAGTATGCATAATACCCTCTTAAGATCACATATTCTGGGCATATTCCATTTTATAAAATAAATTGAGATTATAGAGTAATTTTTCAACTGAGACTATAGCCTCATTATTAATATCCCTGATTTTGTAGGTTCCCCTGGGCCAGATGGTGCAAAAGGAAATCGTGGTAAGTTGTAGATCCATGAATATATTACAGGTTTTCTTAACAGACTACATTTCCAATGTCATACCTGAGTCCATCTAAATTAAAGGGGACCAAGGACCAACTGGATTGCCTGGTCCACGTGGGCCAGCCGGACCTCCAGGAGATGCCGGAGTGCCAGGTACTTTGGTCAAGGACCTTAAACTGAATGTAGTCATTAAATACTCTACACTGATTTATTTGGTACTTATGGACTGTTGTGTGTCCAAATTATCAGGAACTCCTGGGCTTCAAGGCCCACCAGGTAAGGTTTTACTTTAGAATTACTTTCTTATTTTATAAGCAATTAAGTCATTAAAAGTAGTATAGTGGTTAAAACAAATCATATGTTTATCATTTAGCATAAATATATAATATATCATAAACCATATATCATATTTTGACTATTTATAAAGTGCAGGATCTAATAAATTGCCAGGAATTTCTAAACAAAAATCTGGGTGATATTTTCATTTTGACTCCTGCTTCTAGGTTTGCCAGGAACACCAGGTCAGCCTGGTGCTAAAGGTAACATACATGAGTGTCTCTGCTCAATGTAATTCTTTTGATCAAACTGATGAGATATTTTTCATGTTCTAGTGCAAAAGTCTCCTGCATATTCATGTTTTTCTTTCTGTCATTCAGGTGAAGCAGGTGAACCTGGCAGAGTTATCACTGCAGGTGAGAAAGACTCCAGCCTTGATTTGAGAGCCAGTCTGAAGATACCCTTCACTATTTAACCTTCATTGAGGATTAATGATTTCCTAGTGATAAATATTTTACTGTTTCATCAGCTCTTTTTTTCCTTCTCTGACAGGCTCTTCTTCCAACACTGTGGCAATTCCTGGGCCACCTGGACCTGCTGGACCAGCTGGGCCTGCTGGAGCTCCTGGACTGTCGGGTAAAAAGAGACAGATTATTCTTAAAATATCTTTGACTTATTCAAACTTATGAAGGCAATCAGACATGAAATAATAATAATAATAAAAACTTTTTCATGGTTCTTCCCAGGTCCCATTGGCCCTGCCGGTCTTCCTGGCCCATCTGGTAAGAGGTTTTCATAGTTAAATTAAAAAAGTCATTTAGTAGTGTTGCATTAGCTAACAAATACACATAAGCTTGTTGTATGGTTACAATTGGGATCAATCACAAGATCATTGCATTGCATTGATAAAGAGCTGCATAAATGTGAAAAAATATGAGGTTGAATGAGTAAATTTTCAAGAGGTCTGGTTATACATACTGCTGTAACATCTCATCAGAGCAGCTTCTTTAAAAAGTAGTGTGTTCTTTGCGATGACATGCAAGTTGCTCTTACAGGACCTAAGGGAGAAAGGGGTGAAAAGGGTAATGATGGAGAACCTGGAGTTTCTGCTAAATCCGTTGAAAGAGTTAGGTTTGAGCGTAAGAAATCTTTTTTTATTATTTTTTTTAATGAACTATACGTATGATGGAAGTGAGAACTGTTTTATTCAGTATTTTCAAAATATTTGAAAATTCATTTCTATTTGACTAAATAGCTGCTCTTCCTGGTCCTCCTGGGCCCCCTGGACCACCTGGAGAACCTGGCAAACCTGGTATGTTTTATAATTTAAGTGTAGTGTAATACAATATATACTGTTGTTAATTTAATTTAATTTTTTGCAGGTGAGGGCAAAACTGGCCAACCAGGACCCCCAGGTCCACCTGGAGCACCAGGCAAGTTACAATTTTATTTAACAGTGATCATTTAACAGTTTAACTTTAAATACAGTTCAGCATTACAATAGAATTTAAAAGTATTTTTTTCTCTCTCTCTTCCTTGTGCACTTATATTTGGCACATTTTTTATTCTCAGGTGTTGGACTACCTGGTCCACCTGGTGACAAAGGTGAACCAGGAAGCTTTGTTCCTACCTCAGGTAAGTGAGTTTTTTATACTATGCATAGCATTTGATATTACATTTACATTTAGGCATTTGGCAGACACTCTTATCCAGGACGACTTACAAAAATGCTTTGAAGTTTCTGTCATTGATCTTAATCTAGAGCTAATTATAATACTGATATATCTTTTTGTCATTGTAACAGAAACCTTTTTTGCTGGACCTCCTGGACCTCCTGGTGCTCCAGGTAAAAATACTTTCTAAAACATAATGTGCAAAATGTGTTAACATTTGCACTGTATACACTGTAAACATTATCATACCCCTATTTCATTTTTTGTTTTTGTCACAGGAGAGCCTGGACATCCTGGACTACCAGGAGAACCTGGAGTTGGTAAGAAATTTTACGTCCACATTTCCAACATGTATTGTATGCAACCAGCTACACCATATTAACTTGTGCAGATATTGCTCATACTTTTAATGTTTTAAATGTTTAATCCAGGTTTTCCAGGACCTGAAGGTCCAACTGGGTCCCCAGGTCCTGAAGGCCTACCAGGCCCACAGGGACCACCAGGCCCAGAAGGTCCACCAGGGCCAAAAGGTATATTAAAAAAAATCTTATAATATGAAGCTTGGTGCAGAATTCATTACATTCTAGCAAAATGTTTCTATGTCTGCATATAACAGCACTCCAGATAAGTACTAATAGCCCTATAATGTATTGATTGTAGGTGATGCTGGTGTCCCAGGGGCCCCTGGCATCCCAGGATATTCTTATGGTAAGTAGAAATTCTTATATATAAAAAAATATTAAACTTCTACTCGGTTGATATGCAGTATACTCTATCCTATGTGTCTCTCTGCATGTTAATAATAAGGTGCAGGCAGAAGTTCACCTGGACCACCTGGACCTCCAGGGCCTCCTGGACCTCCTGGTGATGGCTCTGGGTCTCCAGATATTTCTCAGCAGCTTAACAACCTTCTTAGAAGTGAGCATCTTCAGTCATTTCATAGTGACTTTCTGTCAATACACCTTTATATTGTATATAGTTATTTGTGATGATTTATGAGTAGAACATTTTCAATAATGTTTAGATTTGTTAACTATGTGCCATTTAAATACTGAATAATATCAGGTACTGATTTTGAATTCTTTATTTGAAGATGACGGCATTAGGGAATACTTAGCTGGTCCTCCTGGGCCTCCTGGACCACCTGGAAGTTTATCTGATGATAATTTGGCTAATCGTGTAATCAGTTACATCCAAAGTAGGTCTTTAAGAATTGGTTCTTCAGTAAGTTATAAAAAGTTTTTTTCCCAAGTATATTTAATCTGTCATACAACCTTTGCTGTGGTCTGATGCAGGGGAGGACGTGAGGAAGTTTCTGGTAGGTCCCCCAGGACCACCCGGCCCTCCGGGTATTCCAGGCCTCAACCCACAGGAAGTAGCTGGAAGAGTCCTCAATCTCATGAATGGTAAGGTTTCTTGACTAAAAAGAAGTAAAGCATCTTTAAGTACTCCAGTTTTGTCAGTTAAATAAAGAATCTTATGCTCAAGTCATGCTAACAATCTGTCAATAATGCTACACTAGCACTGATTTAAAGGATAACGATATGTGCAGCTTTCAGCAACACTTACACATTATGCATCTGCCCTGTAAACTGTTATAACTGTTACTGTTACGTCTACAGTGTTACAGCTCAAACTATATACTGTACATTTCATTTACTGTTTATTTAAATGCATATTTTGATTTTCATTAAAAAAAATGCCAGATAAAAATAGCTTGTACAATAAATATTGTTAAGAACATGTTCAAAAATAAATATGAAAATTGACAGCTATTTAATATTGAACAACTTCTTCATTTTTTTTGCCACTTACAGAGCAGGGTATGCTAACACAAGCTGGACCCCCAGGATCATCTGGCTCTCCAGGACTTGCCTATAGTGATCTACCAGTTCTCCTACAAAGTAAGGAGAGTCCATTAGCATCATTTATATTCAGAAATTCTAAGTCTTTTCCAATACAGTATACATCTTGGTCATTACAGACAAAAACCAATAACCAGTCAAAATGTTTATTAAAAAAATAGACTGCCCCCATGCCCCACACAACTCCAAGGTAAAATTTGGCCTGGGCAATATTCAAGAATACCAAGAGAGTAAGCAGTATTATTCATTATGTTTGTGTGTGATATTTTATTTTGCCTTGGCAATATAATATTCACATTATATTATAATATTAAATCAAAAATGTTCATTATTCCATGAACGATATATTACTGTGCCAAGGTACCGTACCACCCTCAGTGTCACTAAAGGTTTGTCTTAATATAGTGCTCATTCACTATTTATGATCCAGGTCAGTTATACAATGCATTTACATTTAATGGATTTGGCTGAGCAAAAGTATGCTTTGTAGTCTTATTGGAATTACATCATCATGGTACAGTAGTTTAATAGGCTTAAGTACCATCCATTTAAAAAACCCTGTCAGGTCAAAACAAAGTTGAAACAAATGCAAATTTAAGTGCTCAGTGTAAGAAATAGTGAATAAATAAAAAAAATTATAATAATTACCATTAATCAGTCCAACTTTATTAAAAAGTCATACTTTCTCAATTTCATTCATGGATGGTTTAAATAAAAAATTCTCATTACTTATAATGTCACTTTACTTTTACGTAGACGCTGGTTTTAGAGGCCCACCTGGACCTCCGGGACCTCCTGGACCTCAGGGCCCTCCTGGAATCACAGGAAGCCTGGTGTCATATGCTGAGAATGCAAATCAAGAGCCCATCCGTGCCGAACTGCAGGAATATGTGAAGAGTGAGTATGCAGAGTACATTTACAAATGTATTTATAATAGAACACCAACTCAATGGTTAGTCTTGTTTCTTAGGACAGCAAACAACAGAACCAACAATTTTGTCATTAAATACTTGAGTTGACGAAATCGTAGACTTTAGTGTTAAATGTCTCAGATTTACTTTGCAGATGCCTAAACTTGGTAGAACTTTATAATATTCAGGTCATGCTATGAGTGTACTAGATGCGTCTTGGGGCACTAACAGTACATTCCAATATTAAACATTTAAACAGTTAAGTCTTGAGCTCATAGAATATTATGACTCAATGTTAGACTCAATGTTGGTCAAAACACAAACTGCATTCTCTCTCTTACATGCTCACAGAAGCCACCACTATAACCAAGGAAGGAAAGCCAGTTTAGCTACTGTATCTTGGATCCCAGCCACAGATGGCTATGATATACTGTAGCTGCAAATCGAACTTCCAAATCTCAGAATAATAGAGCGAATATTTCTTTTTCTATTGCACCATTCAGCAGCCTTTGTGAACCTGATTTAAGATAGTGCACCAGTTTCCTAACCTTGCCTTATGTTTTCTTGCAGGTGGCAGGGTGTTCCGTGAAGAGCCAAGTCGTCATTTTCCAGAGAGCAAACATTTGCCGGTTGAGACTTTGGACTACCCCAGTATTGCAGAACAAGTGGTGACCTACATCAAAAGTAAGTTTCCAAAAATTGTCAATGGGGTAAGTGTGTTTCTACATGAGCTAGTCTTAGTTCTTGGTGTGTAGTTCCCATTCACCAGGCTGGTTTCTTGCTTTACAGTGTTGTTATTCATTTACAACTTGCCAGCATAATGTAATTCCATACATTTCATGTTACTTTTTATTGTCATTGTCGGATTTCTGGTTTAGTGGGGCACCTCCAGGGTCCCAGGTTGATTCTGAGCTTGGGGTTGCTAAAATAATGTCCCTTGATGAGTGAATGAGTGTTTAAATGTATGTGAATGATGCTCTGTGATAAACTGGTATCCCACTGGCTGTATTCCCACCAAACCACATACCCATTGCCTACATATTCCAGATCAAATGTGACTGTGTGGGAAAAGCAGTAACAGAATGAATGAATTAATAACTGGTCATAGTGTGTGGACATGCAAAGTTGGTTGGTCCATGCTTCAGGATCTACTCTATATATCCCAGAGCTCTATTCCGCATAATTTTCTTATATTCTTATACTTTCTAATATTTCTTATATATATAATTTTCTCATAAATATCGTGCACATCTCTTCAATATGTATGTTTAGAGATTTATGGGTGCCACATAGTACTATCTCTAAATGCCACGTACTGTATTTGTTTCTTTTTTCTTCAGCTCATGGTTTATTGTTGCGGGAACTCAAAGATATTCAAGGGCCACCTGGTCCCCCTGGACCACCTGGACGTCCTGGAATCAGCCATTCGTACAATGCTTATGGCAACATGACCGAGCTAATTAAAATGATTAGAGGTAGGCAATAAGTAACCTTTTTCCATTAATAGGCATTTTGAGACAAAACATGAAGTGGCAAGTTTTATATGAGTATAAGCATATTTGACATTTTGTTCTGCATCCTAAATGACCCACTTGTGTCACTTTTCAAGACAATGGCATGGTTGGACCACCAGGAAAACCTGGACAAAAGGGAGAAATAGGATATCCTGGTCCCAGGGGACCAAGAGGTTAGTAATTTAACAAGATGCCAAGTTTTAGGTTAATTTAGCTCAGGAAGTCAAGGCCCTGTTACTGGAGGTCCAGAGAGCTTGCTTATTTAGTTATTTATTTATTATTTTTTCTAAATTTTCAGCATACATTTCTATTTACATTCTATTTTATTTTTATTGAAGATTCTTTTTTCATTGTAGTGCAATCTTTCTATTGTAGGTCACAGACAGTCATATAAGCATTTCACTGCATGTCATACTATGTATGGTTTTGTAAGTAACAAATAAATTTGAATCTGAATTTGAGCTGTGAGCTCCCTTACCCTCAACTGCTCAGCTATTAGTTTAGACTGGATTCAGTTTCCTTTGCTTGTATCCAAACACTACTTAAATTTGGTACATTCATACACTTTAGTTGAAAATGCCAAATGGTTCTTCAGTGCTTCAGATTTAACCCAACGTGAATGTTGCCCATTTTAAAAAAAAAAGAAAGAAAGAAAAAAAAGTACCCCTTCCCTCAGAAACTCTAAAAACTCATGAACACATGCAACAACTCTTGGAAATCTTTTTGAATGAATTAGTATTTAACTAGCCTACTTTAAATCATTGCACCTTGACTTTCGCGGGATTTGTACATTTTTCCGTATTATTTTATATATTTGTATTTATGTATTTTGCACATTTTAATGTTAGTGTAAATTTGCCTTTATCTTTTTTATATATATATAGCCTATATATATTTTATATATATATGTGCATGTTATGGTAGACGAGTGAGAAATCACTTTATAGGGCACTCATTGAAATATTTGGAAATTCAAAAATGAATATTTCAATATTATCGTTTTTTTTTCTTTTCAAAAATGTTCCTTTTAATCATTTTTATGTTACAAAAACACCATCAAGATGTGTTACGTGGTGCGGTATGGAGAGCCGCACCACGAGATGTTATACTGTTTATAAGAGCACTAACGCAAATAGGAGTTTGGGAGTGCTTATGACACGTGCGATTATTAATTAGGAACTTAAAATGAAACAAAAGAAAACTGAAAACACAAGAATAAACAGAGCTTCGCCGTCTACGCGAGAACGGACAGGAATCTGGAAACTAAAAATAAAACTTAAGATCCTCTTGGGGCCTTCGCCCATACCGAGTACTTATGTGGGAGAGAGGGAGGATTTGTGTTTTTAACGATTAATTAATTGGACTGATGCGTGCCGCTCTCTCTCTCTCTCTCTCTCTCCCGCGTCTTAGACATGCAGAGAGGCTGGGGCTTTGCCTCTGAACAGCGCACTCTGTCTGTCTGTCTGTCTGTCTGTCTGTCTTTCTTTCTCTCTTTTATCCTTTGGCCCTGACACCTTACCGGTGCTACCTAAATGATCGCACGAAGTGCCGCGGTATCAGGACCCTTAAATAGACACGCCGCCAGGTGTGGCGCGTCCGGGCTGATTGGCGTACGGCGGCGTTGCCTGGCAACCGTCGCGCCTCTGCCTGTTCAGAACTCCGAGAGTATTTTTATATTTGTCACAGAAATGACCAAATTTGGTTCTTTATCCGAATTAACAAATATATGATAACTTCACTGACCTTGATTTGAAACGACAAAAATGAAATAGTTTTTAAAAAAAATCACAAACGCTAAAAAAAGTATTGGAAAAATTATTTACATTTTCTAGTATTTCAATGAGTGCTCTATAAAGGATCAAAGGGCACCTATTAGGCAAAAATCACTTTTTAGTAATTTTTTGACATTCAGGAGGATCCCCAGTGTGCAGGGGACATCACTTTTTTTTTTTCTTCTTTTTTGTATGGCCTGGGACTTAAACAAGCAAATTAGATTTTTCCCCTGATGTGACCTCATATAAGAGAAGAAATGCATCACTTGAGGGTTATTTTAGCAGGGGTAAACACACACACACGCACACACACACACACACACACACTCTTTGGGGATCTCTGAGACTTGCATTAACCTGTTAAAGAAATATAAAAAAAAAACACTTATTTCTTTGTTGTATTTGTATTTATTTATAACTCATTACAATATTTATAATACATCACCTGTTCATTCTAAATCCTAAATATTTGCCATCCAAATGGTGTTAGAAGGTACACAGTTGTTCTGAACTTGACCTTTGCTGAAACACTGGCAGGTCCAAGAGGTGAGCAAGGCATCCCTGGTCTACCAGGACTTCCTGGCAATGATGGACTAAGGGGACAAAAAGGTACTGCTTAAGTTTATTTTAAATATCTACCTTTGTGGGACACCTATTCAACAATTTATTGAATGGGGTTAATTATAGACGATAAATCTTTTTTGTTTGTTTTCTTGGTTATTTATTTATTTATTCATTTTCAGGAGAAGCTGCCTACTTAAATCACAGAAGAAAGAGAAGCACAGGTGTTTAGCATGACACAGGATGAATCGATGAACTTTTCAGAAACATTCAGAAACTTCAGATTCTTTTGTTTGCAACTTTGTGTAATAGCAAAAAAAACATCAGACAGGGAAATACATAAACAATCTATACTTACAGAACTGAAAGTACACAAATAATTGCAACGCCTAACTTACAGTCAAGATGGCATGATAAAATGTATGTACATTTTTCATTCCATGTATGATCCAAAGATAGAAATTGTAATCAAAGTTTATGCTCAAGTGTGGTGTTTCATCAACTTTCTTATTCAGGTATACATTTTTCTACTATGAATTTTTTGAAGAACGTGTTTTAACTACAACCTTTTAAAACTTTTGGTTTGATTAACCAGAACTCTTTTTTTTATATTTTACTTAGAAAAGCTCTGACACTGGAGTCTAATCTCCTTAGTTTCATATTTGTAGTATGGGATTTTCCTTGAATTTTAAAATGATTTATACTTTTTTAATAAAAAAAACATCATTTACTTCATTAATTAATTAGGCTCGTGAACCGAACTTATTTCTTATGTGTCCTGGAGGGCACTGAGTTTACTGTTTGCTATAATTGTCAATGTCAATACTAATGCTAGTGTCTATGGAGCAGTACTAATGATGTCAATGGGGCAGTTGCAGTAAAGGCTCTGTACAAGTGACCAGATATTTGTGAGTTACCAGATATCCACTGTTACATCCAAAAGGGCCTTTAACCCTTAAATACTCTCATGCTTGGATTGCAATGATGTCTGTGACTATGGATGAAAGCGAATACACAGACATGGTTTTCTTGTGAAAAATAAAGTTTTTTTTTTTTTAACCAACCATGTTTTGAATCCAAGCTTTGAACAAAACAACTCTTTTAACCTACTATATAATTTTTAAGCCTAACTTTACTTTTACATTTGCTTTATCTCAGCTTCTAAAACTAAACAGCTTACTACAACTAATCAAAGGCAGATCTAAATTTCTCAACTGCAAGATTAATAGTAAACCTGTGTATTATTTGGCTTATTTGGACAGAAAACATAATAATGTTATTACAGAATAAGACAAACCGTAACACTGGAATTTACATTAGCAACTGATTTAATTAACAGTCCATAACTACAAATCAATAACAGCTTATCAAAATCACCAACACTGACATGAATACATTATACACTAAAGCAAATTCTTACACATGAAACAAATACAGTCTTGAACAAACTGGCCGTAGTTTAGTATATGGGAATGAGGAAATCCTCATCCTTAAAAAATGTGCATTTCATTTTTCTAATAATACTAAAAATGTTATACGGGGGAAGAAGTACGTTTAACAGAATGTACAAAGCATTCTACAAAATGTGTACTGTAATTGTAAACCTTTTCATGAAGTTCAACAAAATCAGGTGGTTAGAAAATATATTTTAGCTTAGGTTAGGATGATTACAAACAATATGCCTTGTATATTTACTAAATAATATATGCTAAAATGTTAGAAAGTGAAATTCATAATTAATAGTATAAAGCGCTCCTTCATTCCACCCTACTTTAAAATTGTTGAAATATCTATCTAATCAAAAAGTGGTCTTACAAAAACCATCAGTTTGTACAAAATGTACGGCAACTTTTCAAGCTGATGATGAAAAATTATCCTTACAGTAAATATCAAATTATTTTTGTATATAAATGTCACTGTATCACCCCCTCTTCAGCTTAAGTACAGTATATTGCCATAATTTAACAATGCCTTCATTCAGTTTGTACGTTTTGTCTTTTTAAGTCAAACTCATAAATGAAACAATATGTTCCCAGCACATTGTTAGCATAAATGATGTGATAAATTAAATTAAAAAAAGTTACTGTAGTTTATAAAAATGTAAAATGTTATAAACTACAGAAAATATGGTTAATGCTGAAAACTAACAGCAAAAAAAGTTAAAAAAAAAACCCTGCAGTCTGAATTAAAATTAAATGCAGAATGTGCTCCGATAGTGCACCTTAAACAAACAAAAAGGACTGACATGTTTGAAAAACGTATCTGAAGTGAAATTTCATATCGCATGTTCTTCTTCAAAAGTGATTTTTCGCACTTTATACCACAGTGATGAAATCATCGTTTTGAGTTCACCTCATCGTGAGCTGATTCTTGGAGAAAATGATACGGCTGATGCTTTGAATACATAGAAAATTAAACACAACTAAAAAAAATAATAATGTGAACCGTCATATCAAGTCAGGTATTAAGCGGCAGATGTTAGTTTTGGGCTAATTTTCAATTTTGGCAAAAAAAAAAAAAAAAAAACGCTTAATAAATACCTTATCTTGCTGATTTTTCGACAGTATTAAGAAAGTTTTAATCCAAAACATTGTTCATTGTTTTGAAGCAATTAATGACCATAAACCAAACTGATTACTCCAATTGTAATAGAAATGCAATAATTTTTTCGTTATATATTTTATATACAGACCATATATCAGCAACCGGATATGATACAGTAATAAACTTGGTATCACATTGGAGCTTATTGGAACAAAAATCTGAAAATATGCACAACTCAAATCACCCAAAGTGAGACAGAATACCTGATTTGACGTGACAGTTCACACGAATACTTACAATTTAAATCTACAGCAGACGTTCCTTCATTTCATCATATTGCATTTTTAAAATCGATCTCATGCCATACAGTATGTCGCTTCCTTCACTGTAGGCACTACATTCCAATGTGTTCTAGCAATTATTCTTTTCCCTACTTGCTTCTAGTCTTCATTAATAATTTACTATAATAACAGGAGGGTTTATTTATGTAAATTTCAGCTTGTTAGTTTGATAGTTTGTAAAATAGCTAGAATTTCAATCTGAACAATGTTAACCATTCTCGCCATATCAAATAAAAAACATACAGAAGCTGTGTGATTAGTGTAAAATGAGAACATTCACATGCATATACATTAGTCCTTCCACAGGAAAAGCAGGTGTAGACTGCTTTATATTATGTGACTCCTGCATTCAGTCGAAAGAGAAAGGCAGCAACATGTTCATTCACAATATGCTGATGCATAAAAGCCACTAAAGTGCAGAATGACGTTTATGGTTACATAAGGACTTTATATAAGAGTCTCACTTGAGCAATACATACAGTATATATGTACTGTAAGCTTATTTAGGAAAATTTGTAGGGTGTATATCTGTGTGTGTGTGTGTGTGTGTGTGTGTGTGTGAGGGGAGGATAAGTGTTAAAACCCTGTGGAGTAGACAGTAGGGACAGGGTAGAACTTAGAGATGCGGCTCTGAGTGGATGGGTTAAGGCACTCGGACTCTCCGCTCATCTTGAAGAAGATTTCCTGTTCTTGAAGCTTACGTGCAAACTCATCCTCTAGTGTCTAAACACACACACACACACACACACACACACACACACACACACACACATACACACAAGAGCAACAGGTTAGAACTCATTATTAATGAATATGTCACAGATGAGACTACTTTTTACGAGGGGCGTTCAAGTCAAGTCGGGATTTTTGATTGTGCAAAATAACAGAAAACAATTATGAGTGTAAAAAATATCTTTATTTCTCCATATAATTCCCTGCTACACTAATACACTTATCCAAGTATTTCACTAGTGCTTGGATACCATTAAGGTAGAAAGTAGTAACGCTGGCCTCCCAGGAACTCCTTTAATAGCCAAAATACGTGGAAATTGCTTGGAGCGAGGTCAGGACTGTACAGGTAATGTGGCAATAACTTCCAGCTGAGTTCAGTAATGTGCAAATAATGGGGTCTGTCTCCCATTGCACATCTGGATGCTGATTATTCTTCACAATCATTCTTGCCAATTTTGTTCGAACTCTGTCAAAATGGAGGTTGTTGGTAAACAGCTATTTCCAAGTCTTGCCACTGATTATAAATCTAATTGAAGTCTAAGATTTAACAGGGCCATTCTAACGGATCTGCTTCTGGGGAACCTCTACCCCAGATGCAAGTTTTTTCAGACTGGAAAAGATTTTCTTTTAGGATTGTCTAGTATAAGGCTCTATATATATATATATATTCACAGAACAGCCATTGCACAGATCATAAAGCAAGGCTTTTTCAAAGATTGATGAGAAGAAAGCATAGCATTGTCCAAGATGTCTTCGTATAACTGAAGCATTAAGATTGTCCTTCACTGGAGATAAGGGGCCTGACTGAAACACCTGTAAATTCAATAATTGACAGATTTGGCCAAACAATTCGTCCATATACTGTACAATCCTCACCTTTTTCCTGAGACGCAGTTTCTCTCGCCAGTCCTTCAGCTCGGCGCTGTGCTCCTCATCCAACTCCTTTAACTTCTGCGTCTCGTGTTCGATGAGCAGATGACACTTCTCATTCTAATCAAAGGGCAGTCAGTGCAAGTTATTAGCATATACAGAGTTTGTAAATTGGTGGTTGTCTCTCCCTCTCGCTCTCTCTTTCTGTGTACCTGTAACTGTTGCAGCTCTCTAACATTGGCATCACACTGCAACTGCAAATCTCTCATCTGGTTCTCATGTTTCTGCTGCTGTTGGAGCTTCTGGTTCTTCTGTCTCTTTTCCTCCTGTGCTGCAAACTGCACCACACACACAAATATTCTCAGCAGAGATACCTTATAACTTTTGCATTCATATTGTTCAAGTGTTACATTCATTCTTATTTATTAAAGATGCTTCAAACTGAAACAGGCTGGATTTATCCTCTGACCTGTTTGATCTTTTCCCTCTCCTGGTCGGGGGTGAGCCCGGGGGAGGCGATGCGCAGACTCTTTTTGAACATGGCCATGCGTGTTTTGGCTTCACTGCGCTGGATCTTAGGAAGTCTGGTCCTCTCTTGGGTTTGTTTCGTCTTCATTTCCTCCACCATTCGCTGGTTATATCTGTGCATCTGCTCCATTTCCTTTAAGGAAGAGAAAATACAAATAGATTAGGGCACATTAAGCCTATTTATGTGCTTGTTTATTTTACAGGTAAAACTCGAAAAATTTGAATAAATAAATATAAAAAGTTCATTTCAGTAATGCAAATTAAAAGGTGTAACTAATATACGAGATAGACTCATTACATGCAAAGCAAGATAGTTCAAGCCGTGATTTGTCATAATTGATGATTATGGCTTACAGATCATGAAAACCCCAAATCCACAATCTCAGAAAATTTGAATATTGTGAAAAGGTTCAATATTCTAGGCTCAAAGTGTCCCACTCTAATCAGCTAATTAAGCCATAACACCTGCA
>JAOVVB010000028.1:6318951-6347871 GCA_028570985.1 Heterobranchus longifilis | reverse complement strand
CTTGCGTGAGCTCACAGACGCCCCTGATTGGCTGTAGAGCCGTGATTAATGTGGGAGCACTAAGTACCTCTCATCCTTCCCTTCTGAGAGAGTTCTGCCAATCAGTTCTCTCTAGACCTCCGGCTGCGAGAGGTTACAGGAATCAAACTCACAATCTCCAGATGATAGGGCGAGCACTTTACCACTGCGCCACTTGGAGGCCCTGATTTATTTTATTTCTATGGGGAAAAGCTTCATACAAATAAAGACTGGACTAAAAATGAATTAACCCTGCTTTGACAATAACGTCAAATCAAAGATGATATACAGTAATCAAGCACTATCCATTCATCGTCTATACCATCACTGCGGCCTGTTATTTGGGATTCATCCCCGAAACCTGGTTATCATTGCTGATATTCTAAAGTGGTAATACAAAGAGAATCTTATGAGTTTTACAGTACTTAGCACCAACTGCATGGTTTATTCTCCTCACCTGTGGCTACATAGTACCAGTGAGAATTTAAAAGTACTTTTACCCGTGTTAATAACACTGACTGTCAGTCCACAGCTCCACTAGCCACATTAGGTAGTTCGTTCCACCACTGGCAGAAGGATATGTGTTGGCGGAGCAAAATAAGTGGTCAAGTAAATTAACAAATCATGATCTGTTGATAATAAATGGTGTTTGTGGAAATATTGTATAAAAGCAATATCACACTCACGGTCATGCCGCACTACAGGATACAGTATATCAGAGCTGATATCCAGCACTGTGTGATATTGCTTAATTAATCACAATTTGAACTACTTGGTGTATTATGTAGTTTCTAAAGTTTTCAGAGTTGTTGCTGTCTTTCATCTGATCCCATTGATGGGTCGCGACCGCACAACTACTTGGCACAGGTTTTTCCACCGGATGCCCTTCCTGACGCAACCCTCCCATTTTATCCAGGCTTGGGACCGGCACTGCATCCAGTGGCTGGGGTTTGGGCACTGGGTGGAAATCCAACCCCGGGTCCAGTATACCGTACCTTGTGATATATGAAGCATAAAAATGCTTATTATTTGAAATGCAAATATTTTACGGTCAACACTAGTTATCAGTATCAGTATCTCTAAAATCTCTTCTGAAAGGTCGATATTTCAACCCAGTTACAAAAATCACCTGTTTTATGAGTGAGGCTATTAATAATATCAAATCGTTTCTATTGTTTTGTTGTACGTTTGTGTTTTTTATCGTCTCAGGAGCACTCAGAGCAGAGAAATGGCTCAGTTAAGAACTCGGTCAGCGCTGTTAGAGGCTGATCTCGAGGCCACCCGGAGGCAACTGAACACAGAGCTTGATGAAAGGTAACGGTGCCTCCGTAAGCTCCGCACTATTTGAGACCACTATGTGCATTATACCTGTGATATGAAAAGATTTAATACCGTGCCTTGAAAATGGCATGGTTTCATTAAAATAAAGTTTATTATGATTATTATATTTTAACTTTACTTTTCTGCCGAGCAATAAATGTGACTTGAGTAAGGAGGTTGCTGTAACAGAAAAACAACCCTTGAGGTTAGAGCTATTGGTGCCACCCTATAATAGATATCTTTCTATACCATTATGGCTTAAAATGTTTTATTTCTCCAACAAGAACATTTTTACATTTATTAATGATTAATATGTCATATATTTTAGCTGTTTATAGATAATGTCATATACTGTAATGTCCCTGAGACAGTTTTCTGTTTTTACATAATATAACACCTAGAAACAGTCATTCTTCCTTTTCCGCCCCTCTTTTTCTCTATCTTGAAGTTAATAAGACAAAAAATGTACAGGGTTATTTTATCATGAACCCACACAGAGTAAATTCCTCTGTCCAGAAAACTGAAGAGGTGTCTGAAAATTACGGGTCATTGCAAAGCTCTGAGGTGGCACGGTGCCGTAGTCATTAGCACTGTCGCCTTACACATCCAAGGTCAGGGTTCAATTCCCGCCTCGGGTCAGCATGCGTGGAGTTTGCTCTGGTTTTTTTCCCACTGTCCAAACACATGCAGATTAGGCTAACTGGCATTTCCAAATTGTGTGTGCCCTACAATGGATTGGCACCCCATCCAGTGTGTACCCTGCCTCGTTCCCTGAGTATCCTGGGATAGGCTCCAGGAACCCCCCCCCCCACACGACCCTGAATACAGTATAAAGCGGTATAGATGATGAGTGAGTGCAAAACTCCGACATTTTTTATTGAGGCTTCATGAATGCAAAATAAAAATCTTGTAACAGAAAACTTCACTGAGACGAATTTAGCTGTGCTGTGATAAAGATGCACTTTGAGTGCAACAAAATAATAAGAAGAACAAATAACTCTGCAATGCCACCATTCTAATTAAACAGTGCTGTAATAGGCTCTGTGTTCTGAGGCAGCTCATTAACTTAAGCCTTTTTAATTAGATATTTTAATTATCTGATGACTTCATGGCATCTTTATCTCTCATCTTCTCTTCTCTGTTCCGCTTCTTCTCTTTTCATACCCTTCCTTGGTCTGTCTTTCAGGGAACGAGCAGTGAAAGAGCTGCACCGGCACGGACTCTCCACATCGTTTGGCTCTCCGATCCTGTCCTCCACACTACGCACTCCCCCCTCCGCTGTCCGTCACTCCTTCAGCCCTCAAACATCCTATTCATCTGAGCGCTCACATCACGCCACTCTTGACCACCTGCCACGCTCACCCGACAGGTTTGTGTAGCTCACAATGCATTTTAAAACGCAATGGAAATGCACCTTCACACAATGAAGGGCTCAAATTTTATAAAAAGGGCTTAATATTATAATAGTTAAGTGCAGTTATAATAGACGCACTCTAAGCTGCTGTTTGGAAATCAAAATGCTTCATGAAAGCGAATTGGATTAATCTAGATTATTTATCATGTATGTTTGATTTAGTTTATTGGTAATAATTGTGTATATCTTTTATAGAAGTGTGACGTTCCAAAACCCATATGACTAAGAAAGACGTGGACTGGACAGTTTTGAAAGCACATCATTTGTACTGTGACACTACTACTCAGAGCAACATTTTGCTGCTCAGGAAGATGTTTTTTCTGGTCTCATGAGACTGAATTGATTTTTTTCATTACATGTTTTATTTGTCTTTTTTATTTCTCCTAAAGGAGAAACAATGACACACAGCAGAGATGCAACAGGAGTTTTACTTAGGAAACATTTGAGAAATCTTAGATGTACATGAGCAACAGTGCTACTGTACATTTGAAACAGAAGCAAATAAGCTATATTTAACACCTTAATGAAGTTAGATTAGCCAGATATAAATGAGAAACAATTGAGAAATAGTACTAGTTTTATTGAACATATCAAAAATACTCAATTAACAGCGTACAATAATGAGCCCCAACTAGCACCACCAGGCAGTGTCCATACTGACCTCTGTCCACCACAACATTAAAACCAGCAGGTTAAGAATATTTAAAAAATATTACAGTTTATGACCAATGCAACTAATTTCTAGATGTAGCCCATATGTAAAAATAAAAACATAAACAAAATAAACTTAACATATTGGTCTTGGCTCTATTTACAGAAAATAATTAACCAATGTCTCTAAAGTTACATGTACCGATAATCACTGTTAAACACTGCACACACTGGTTTTGATCACAGACTCTGTGGTTTAACTTACATTTTAATTGCTTGTCAACAATAACTATGTCCCAGAAATCTGGCGCAAAAAAAGTAAAGCCCACCTTCAGCATCTGCTATTTCTTCTTGTTCTTCTTCTTAATTGATCTGCATCTGGCAAGGTAGGTGGTGCTTTACCACCATTATGGAATATTATGGGAAATTATGTCTTTGATAGAATCCACATACAGTAGGCCTAATTGGGTCACAAGAAAACGTTGAAGATGCAGTCATGAATATATAATCAAAAATAGGTTTAAGGGCACGAGGCAGGGTACGCCCTGGACACCCCGTCCATCACAGGGCACACACACAATCACATGCTCATTCACACACTACGGGCAATTTGGAAACGCCAATTTGCCTAATCTGCATGTCTTTGGCCTGTGAGAGGATAAAAGAAGCAGTAAGCATGAGACCTCGTGCTCGTGATTTTGCTTTTACTGTGAGTATGTGACTGCTGTGTTAAATAAAACATTTTATATTTCAAGCAAATTCGCCTGTGACTTTTGGAGACATGAGCACTGAATATGTAATTGTAATTACTATGTGAATATTAAAATTGTTTTAATTTAAAGGTGCTATATTTTTACACATTTGTATGCTTTATGTGTTCAAGTTTGGAATCTGTCTTTGTTCACTTGCAATAAAGGTTTGATTTTGCACAATGAATAGTGAATGATTTCTATATTCATAATTATTTCTCATCATGTGCACATTTGCATACATTAAAACATTTATAAAAATCTATTATTTAAATGACTTGGCTCTTTGTCTAAAAAGTTTTTTGGAAAACACTTTCTTTATAGTTTAACTGCAGGCATTGGTGGCTAAAGTGGTAGCTTTCTTGCCTGTCATGCGGATGGCCCTGGTTTAATTCCCACCCAGTGCCCAAACCTCAGCCACTGGATGCAGTGCCGGTCCCAAGCCGATAAAATGGGAGGGTTGCGTCAAGAAGAGCATCCGGCATAAAGACCTGTGCCAAGGTGTTTGTGGACCGTTGTGGCAACCCCACAATGGGAGCATAACATAAGCTGTTATAAATAAAATGTCCCTTTTCAGTATAAAATGTAATGTAAAATTTAAGATTATGATTATTTAGGGAAGTTCCATCTTGGAAATCTTAATAATCAGGAAGAAAAGTGTTGGTTCTGAAAATACGAGGATTGTTTAAGTAGAACCGGAACATGTGTTAAAAGTTTTTGTGAATTACGGCATAAAACCGCTTGACATTTACAGAAGACTTGAGGCACGGTACAGTGATGAGACTCAGCCACAGTAAAACATTGTTGAATGTTGTGTACCTCATGGATATAGGGTCGAGGGGGGCCTGGAGCCTATATATACAGAATAAAGTAGTATAGACGATGAGCGAGTAAACTGGGTTCTGTTATTCTGTATGATCAAAAGTCCCAGGTTGACGTGAACGCCCCTTGTAGAAATAACTTTACTAGAAAAAAAATTTATTAGTACTCTAGTGTGGTTTATATGTTTTATACAGGAAACTGACACACATTAAATATATAATAATGATATATTATGTGAAAGAGGTTGAAAACACCAAACAAACTTTCTAAATTTAGAATAATGTAAATATTGTACAACAAGGTAAATATATATTGTGGCATATAAAGTTTTTAATGTTTTTATTTGTGCAGTTTAGGCCAAAACCTGCTATGAATTAAATTTATCCAACAAACTTAATAGTTGTTGCATTTTGTAGTGTATTCGTGGTTGGTTACTTCTAACTGATGAAATACATTCTCGCTTTAAGATTCTCTTCAGCACTTGTAAATTAAAATTATCCACAATTAATAATAATTTAAAAGAAAAACACTTCAGGTAGAAATGGCTCACTGCTGTATTAGTGAGCCTTACTGAGGTACTTTACTCTGTGGGCGGAGACTTGTGAGCAAGGAACGTTTGAGACAGGTGTGGGGGCGTGGCTTAGCGTCGCGTGACAAGCAATTTACAGCGAATTCAAACACCTGCAGGTCCGCGACGGTCGCGCGCTCCGGCGCTCCGGGTACAGCTGCTTATCAACGTCTTTATCTTTTCCGTCTACAGACTACAGTGTTCTGAGGTTTGTCTCTTTTTATTCGGAAATATTATTTATCAAATCACGAAATTAGACTGTTTAAAGTGCACGGTATGGAAATGAATTGTATGCTGTTTTAAAAAGATGATAATTAAAAATGGCTCAACTTTACAGGAACAGTATGGGCGACATGAATCTGTGTATAATTATATTCCAGAATGAAATTAATATGTCGTGAGGAATGTAGTAAATGTATACTCAGTGGACTTTTTACACACATGTGAAGGTCTCATGATTTGATAACACCATACTATAGGAGTTTATGAATTTATGAGTATATGAGGTGTTTAAAAAGTACAGTGAGAAAACTGGCTATATTGTTTTTCTGTTTATCAAAAACAGCTTTATTTATTTTTTTTTTTTTTACATATTTCTTAAACCTCAATAATAATAATAATAATAATAATAATAATAAAAGCTGTAACCTTCAGGGAAAACTTTACATAGGGATAAAGATAAATGCAAGATAAACATAAAAGAATAATTATTGATCATTTTTTGTCACTCGTTAAGCTAGCCTGTAGAAACAAGAACAAGAAAAATTCAATTCCTTAATAAGTTGCGCATACACTTGATGAACTTGAATTAAACTGAGATATCTTACTTCTTGGTCTACACTGTAAAAATTGCTAAATTATGAGCTATGTGATATGTTAGGGAAAAAAATCCTAAAGAATTTGATAAAAGATAAGAAAAAGATATTATATTTAATATTCTAGAAGCAGCTCTATTAAAGGACTGTCTATTAAAACACTGTCCATGAGGTGTGTAGGCTGAAAAAAATTGGGGTTCATACCCAGCTCTGTCAACACAGTGGTACAGATTGCACTACAAACCCTGTTCCAGCCAGTCAGCAACAGGGCATGTTCATGCTCAATAATAATAATAATAATAAGAATTATTATTAATATTATTATAATTATAATTATAATTATTATATGGTCAGCTACCCAGTTGTTAATGTTGCAGCCTCAGTAATGTACGTCTGTGAATTTATGGGCGGAGCTTCTGAAGGAGCCCTAAAGAGTAGGGTATATTTGTTTGCCGGTTCAGTTAAAATGTCAGCAAACTTTCTGCAGTATCACTGACTCCTCCTTTAAAGTATATATACTTAATCTTAATGTGTATTGCCATTGTATTTTAAAGGATTAATTTAAATCTATCGTTTTTTCCACAGTGCTTTAGTTCAGTGTTAAAGTCTGAACATTTCGTCCAAAACTTTCATATGGGAGTCAGATTAGAAACTATTTTAAGTTTGTTTCTGTATGCAGTCTAAAGAGTCCGTGCAGTCTAAAGAGAGCGTGGTTGATGGTGAGGATAATGAAATGTTCTTATTAAGGCGCAGTTAAATTTTAAATGAAGCTGTAATAGACCGATTTGTGAATCTCATTGTTCTGTAACCTGTAAGGTATCACCCAGGTATTGAATAAGTTTGAAAGGCAGGACAGTATGTACAGTACAATTGCTAGATATTTCATGTTTGCATTTCTGTGTGTTTGAAGAAGTGTGTTATATTACTGGACTTGTTATTCTCCATATAATTATATTCAGTGTACACAGAAAGGTTTAGGAGTTAAACTAAAATCTGTACTACACATTAACCTTTAAATGAGTAACGTATCCTAAAAGATACAAACTTTTGTATGGCTTTGGATGAGCAGGTGGTTGGGTGGGAAACATTAAAGAGTGGGCAGGTTCAAGTGTTAAGGTCATGTGGCGGAATATCATGTATAAGTCAGTTCAGTTTGCCATGGAATGTTCTTGTAATGCTGTGCAATACTTCACTGGAGCCGCTGATATATGACTGATCTGGTATGTCTTAAACTTAAGCATGCTGTATACAGTATGTTCTCCAAGACTAACATCAGGCCTCTTCTGACAATTAGCCTCTTAGCCTCATGTTTTTTGTTAACACTGCACTGAGGAGCATGCGAAAGATGTGAAGCCAACAATCACTAAGATATACACGAGTTAAAAATTACCTTTGTGATGTGCACGGTGTCCACAGTTGACTTGGTACTTTATATATATATATTTCATTTTCAGAGTCAAACTATTTTCTTTTAACCTCACTTACTTTAGGTTGTATTCACCTTTTCAGAGAATTAGTTCCAGACTTTCGGGGGCCTCTTACGTTGTTAAATAATGATTGTTAAGTAATAGACATAAGAATACATCTATTCACATAGAATTGAGTCAAATTAACTTTTTCCCTCCGAGTATAATAATAAAATATACAAATACAAAAAATGTAGAAAAGTTTTATCTGTAAAATTTACACTATGTAGAAGTTTGTGGCCGTTATTAAATAAGTTGTGCTCTGCATGAGGGTGAGGTTGCAGGTGATTGTAATTTATCAACTTACATATGCATATACTGTACTAAATAAATCAGTGTTTAGAAAACCTTTTTAAAACACTGTTTTATTCAGTTTGGCCTATAATACATATTTCCACCCAATTAAAAGATTGATTAATGATGATTAATGATTGATTAAAGGTTCTCTGAGATAAATCTTGTGTAACTTAAAATAAATACAATATTTTTAAACAAATTGCAAATTTGTAGTAATTTCTAATATGTTAAAAACAGTCCTATATTTATAGTTATTGTTAAGGGTTTTTACGTTTTTTCCCATTAAAGGTATAACCTGGTTTCTTAAACAGAAGTACTGTACATTGTAATCATATTAATCAGCCACAGCCTCATATTATCCAGTAATTACAATGAAATTAATATTAAAAGCTATGTATTTAAAAGAATGAGGGAAAAATCTGTCCTTTATTTAGGCGTGTGATCTTACTTAAAGCCCACAGGTTAATTAAATAGGGTTAATGTTTTTGAATTAGCCTTTGAAAGAAAGGCCTGTTGGTAGTGGCAGTAGGAGCTCCACTACGATGCTTCTGGACGCCTGACCATCACACCCATCCAGTATGGGCTTGCTGAACAGGGGCTGCTTGAGTGGCAACTGGACTTGCTTGAATTTCTTAAAGACATTTCACCTCTCATCTGAAACACTTCATCAGGTCTACTGTCAAATCACATCAGAAGTGATGAAAGAACTGTATTTTATGTGGGTGATAAGTGGGGTTTTAGGCCATCCCCTACAGTATGTTGAGAGAGGTTCATTCTCGTTTGATGTTGACAGTGATAACATTTCAGACACTAACGCACTTATAATGCAGTTCTTTCATCACTGGAACAGAAACTCACGGGTGAACATTAGGGTGTGACTGACTTAATGACGCCACAGAGTTTATAGACCTGCCACTACAAGCCAGTACGAGCTGATGTACAAGCTGAAGTCTCTCAGATGAGAGGTGAAACGTCTTCGAGACACTTCCAATCCAATTCCAGAGTAAGTTCCTCCTTTACTATTATAATAAGCTCTACTTATAAAGGAAGGCTTTAGATATTAGAGCATAGCTGTGGATGTTTGTCTATTCAGCCACAATTAATTAATGAGGTCAAGTACTAGTGCCAGACAAGGAGGCCCTGGTGCAGCTGGTTTTTAATTCATCCCATGGAGCTCTCTTTGAGCGCAGTAGCGTTCCAGTAAGGAGAATTGTAAAGACATTATAAAAACTGTGTTCCTCTTATTGTGTGGCAAAAGTCTGGGGAAGAGCCTCATATGGGTGCAAAACATTGCTCTGAGATACACATGTTGATATTGTAATGCCAGGTCTAAGCACAATGGAGAAAGTCCATGGCCATGTGGAGCACTGATGTGAAGGTGTATCTTGGCAATGTATTATACATATTATATTAGCATTATTATACATTGTTCATTGTTAATAATGCCATGTGTTAATATAAAAATGGGTACATTACTGTAAAAACTTTGAGAAACCCTACTGTAGCAAATGCATTGCATTGGCTTGACCCTTCTCCATAAAAGATGGAGTTTTCGTTGATTGGTTTTCATCATTCTTTACAACTCCTTTTCCTTTTTTTCAGTGAAATGTTTGAATTGTAAGGGTTGTTAAAATTTTTGTTTAGTCTGCAAGTAAAAACAAAAAAAATATTGTCCAGGGTTAGACTTATAATGGATCACTTTGAGATAAATTTGATTAGCATGTGGATGTTACATATTTGTATACAGTAGTTCCAACAAGAATCACAAGTTAGATTTTTCCACACTGTGGTAGTAGATTTTGGGGCCAACCAATTTGTTTGTTATATTTTATGTATTTTTCTTAAAGTGTGCAGTGGCATGAAAAAGTATGTGAACCTTTTAGAATTCCATGATTTTTTCCATTAATTCGTCATAAAATCTGATCTGAGTCAAGAGTATTGATAAATATAATGTGCCTAAAATAGTAACACAAAAAAAATCTGATCTTTCATGTCTTTATTAAAGACACTCATTCAACATTTAAAATGATAGTGGAAAAAGCAAGTGAACCCTTGGAATTAATACCAGTTTGACTCCCCTTTGGCAGCAATAATTTCAACCAGGCGCTTCCTGTAGCTGTGGATCAGTCCTGCACATCGTTCAGGAGAACTTTTAGTCAATTCTTTCCAGCAAAACTGCTTCATCTCTGTCATATTCTTTAGACGTCTCATTAGTATGTCCTTCCGTAGCATCTCTATTGGTTTGAGGTCTGGGCTCTGACTTGGCCACTTCAAATGGCAGATTTGGTTTTTCTGAAGCCATTCTGTTGTGGACTTGCTCTGGTGTTTTGGGTCATTGTCCCAACTTCTGATGATGTACAGACATCCTCATATTATCCTGAAGAATTTTTTGATATACTTGGGAATTCATCTTCCTCTCAATGACTGCAAGCTGGCCTGATGCAGCAAAGCAGGCCCAAATCATGATGTTTCCTCCACCATACTTTGGGAAGGCGTTTTTGATGATGATGATGATATGCAGTGCCCTTTTTATGCCATATGTGGCGCTGCATGTTTCTTCCAAATAGTTCAATCTTAGTTCCATCAGTCCACAAAACATTTTGCCAATACCGCTGTGGAGTGTTAAAATGATCTTTTGCAAACTTCAGGCGTGCAGCAATGTTCTTTTTAGTAAGCAGCAGCTTACTTTGTAGTGTCCTGCCATGGACATCCTACTTGTTTTTTGTGTACTGTAGACTCATGAACACAGATGTTAACCAGTTTCGATGATGCTCTCAAATCTTTTGCTTTATCTCCTTCGTTGGGCTTTTCAGGTCATTTTGACACATACATTTTTCACTAGCGCTATGAGGTTTTTATGGTTGTTCTCAATAACGACTTGAAAGATGAGAATGTTTTGGGGCCCAAAACAGAAACGATCAGGATTTCAGCTCTCCAGTTAGTTGGATAGATTCTATACCACAGTCTAAAAACCTGAGCTGGAGAACAAACATGCTAAGTGATCACCCTTTGAGCTAGTGTTTCTTGAGAAAAAAATGAAGTGAGCAGATAAGGGCTTCCTTATTAGACTTACATAATAAAAAAGTAAGCAGAGAGAGAGAGAGAGAGAGAGCAAGAGAGATAGGTCACAGATAATAGCTATCCAAAGGTCAGTTAGCAAGAAGGAATGCGTTACTGGATTGCTAAGGAACAGCGTGTGTGTCTGCAATAACAGTGTTAATGATCGAGCAGCTCTCTCCGCTCATATGGCATAGAGACCTACAGTGTGCGTAGTGATAAGATGAAAATGATTATAATAGTCATTCAGATTCAGAGATGCTTTTCTCCTCATCACGGTTATACAGAGTAGTTATTTGAGTTGGCATAGCCCGTCATAGCTCCAACCTGTCTGATCATACTGTACTCTAGAGACTGATATGTGTGATAATCTCAGGAAATCAACAGGTTCTGATTGGCGCCAACAACCATGGAATAGAAAAAGTTCCTGAGATTTACCTTATCACCTTTCTGATGTTTGAAACCTGAAACTCCTTCCTGAAGCACTTGACCTGAATCTGCATGATTTTTTGCATTGCACTGCTATCACAGTAGCTGATTAGCTGACTGGATGCAGGATGTTCCTCATAAACTAAAGTAATAAAAAATGTTCTGTGGTGAAGCTTTCTGTGAAGAGGAGTGTATTTAGTATTTTTGGAATTGGCAAATTGCTGAGTGCTGCATGTTTTGCTGCTGTTTGGAAAGTAATTACATTTTGGGTGGTAAAATGAACTACTCTTTGCACCAGGTCACAATGCCCCCCACCCCATGGTTGATTATTTTCCAACAACACCACTCCCTGTTGTGCTTTATTTTTTCTTATGACACAAAGCAAACTGATTGTTGTATACAATGATTGTTATACAGCTTTATTTTTTTTTATACACAGTCGGATCACATGACCGTGTGTAACTGAATTCAGCATACATGGCCTTTTCTTAGTGAATAAATAGACCAGAGTTTCCTCCCTGTACACATAATATTACCTGAGTATAAGGCAGCACCTGAATCAAAGCATTCAAAGGGGAAAAGAGGAAGAGCTTGAAAGGATCAAAACGACCCAGAAGACTTAATGAAGAGAGAACATTTCAAACTGCAACGTGGTAGTGGTAGTGTTAGTAGTGTGGTTGCATTTTCTTTAAGAAGTATTTTGTACTGACACACTTTTTTAATAACAGACACATCACGGTTTGTTTACAGGTACTGTATATTGCACTTATTAAATATATTCGAATTAACTCCATAAATACCAAAAATGTCATGTGATGTGTAATCAGCAAAAGCCTAAGCTGTTCTGTAAATGTTTAATTGATAAGTCAAAGACTGAATGCCTGAGCAATGTGACAACATGTGAGTGCAGAAGCATCTCAATTATAGTGCTCCTTTAAAATAGAACCATTTATTATACGGTACATAACAGAAAAACAACTATTATAGTGCTTTTTTATTCAATTTTTTTCTACAAGGGGGGGGGCAGTTTTGTTATGAGAAGTTGATCAAATGTCAAACCTAATTTCTTTATATTTGACTTCCAAAAAAACAGACTGTCTTTTATTTTAATGTAGTCTTTAGAGAAAGTTCTTCAAGCTTCCTAAAAGTGTTTTTTTTTTTTTCTCGTTTTCAGTCCAGTTTTTTTGTATGTTAAGCCGCACAGTGACCTATTAATCAATCAATGACAGTCCTAGGCACGAGGCAGGGTACACCCTGGACGGGGTGCAGGGCACACAATCACACACTCATTACCACACCCACTTACACACTATGAGCAATTTGGAAACACCAGTTAGCTTGCCCTGCATGTCCTAGGACTGTAGGAAGAAACCATAGAACCCAGAGGAAACCCACCAAGCATGGGCAGAACATGCAAACTCCACGCATAAAGGTCTGAGGGTATCCAACCCTGACCCTCGAGATACTGTGCGAATGCTACTGTAACTATGCCACCGTTGACACCTATGAATCATTCCAGCATACAAAAATCTAATTTAAGGCATGAACCAGTGAGAAACAGGTGCAGATGATGACAGATGATCAGTGATGATCTACATAAAGTCATTTAAGGAACTATATAACTACATGTATTAGAGATGGTGCAGAAATTCATTACATCTTGTGATTCTTTCATGTGGCGATTCATTTAACACTATAATGACTGTAATTTTTTTTTTTTTTAATGTTTTATTTTATTTGTTTGCATTTGAGGTGGTGAAATGTTGCAAATTATTTGCTATGCTTGTTTAACCCTGCCCCTTTTCTTTTCTTTAATCACTTTTGGTATGTCCTGACCACTGTGTATAGGAACATCCCACAAGAGCTACAGTTTTAGAGTTGTTCTGATCCAGTTGTCTAGCTATTACAATTTGGCCCTTGTCACAGTACTGTAGCTACAGTTACAATATCTCATTACCAATGGCACCTGGGAGTGGGTGGGATATACTGTATTAGGCAGCAAGTGAACATTTTATCCCTGAATTTGAGGTGTTGGAAAAAGAAAGAATAGGCAAATGTATTTGAGTGAGTTTGACAAAGATCAGATTTTGATGGCTAGATGATTGGATCAGAGGAACTCCAAAACTGTAGCTCTTGTGGGGATGTTCCTCGTCTGCAGGGGTTAGGACATACCAAAAGTGGTCAAAGGAAAGAAAACTGGTGAACTGGCAACGAAGACATGGATGGCCAAGGGTCACTGATGCATATGGGGAGCGAAGGCTGGCCCGTGTAGTTCGATCCAAAACAAGAGTTAATGTAGCTCAAATAGCTGAAAATGTTATTTCTAGTTCCAGTAGGAAGGTGTAAGAACACAGTGTACACATAATGTAGATTTGGTTGCGAAAGTGGGAATGCTCAATATTAGGCAGATGGTCAGGATATATGGCTGATGAGTATACATTAACAGTCAAAAGTTTGAACACAATTTTGGATTAATTTTCTACATTATAAAACAATATATATATATATATATATATTTATTTATTTTTATTTTTTTCAAAACTATGAAGTAACACGTGTGGCATTATGTATTTAGTAAGAATAACAACAACAAAAAGAACAACAACAACAGTCAGTTGTTATTTTAAGACCCAAAGTTCAGCTGTTCTGCAATAGTTCTTCCAAGAACCATATTGTCAGCTGTACTTGTAGACCGCTCCAGAAAAGCAAGACGAACACGTAGCTCTGCTGCAGAGAAGAAGTTCATTTAGAGTTACCAGCCTCAGAAATCACCTCAGATTAGAGCCGTTCTGAAGGCTTTACAGAGCATTAGCAGCAGACACATCTAAATTTCAACTGTTTAAAGGAGATTATTGCATTTTTTCTGGGTATAGTTTTACAATGTAGAAAGAAATACAAATCAGGACCATGGAATTAGAAACTTCTGACTATATGTGTGTGTAATTTAAATTGGGATAAAAACTGGGTACTTACAGAATAGCAATACAAATCAAACGAGCACGGTATGGGGATAATATCTTATGGGATGGTCCCTGGTGATTTCCATCCCTAATATATTAATCGGCTATACCATTATAAGTACTGTGGTATCAGCTGTGCACTTCACTGGAGAGCTTCCAACTACAGTGTGAGGAATTTACATAGTTATTAATAACCAGATAATAGATAAGCTGAGGGAGTGAATACATGCAAACCAGTACAATAGAGAAACACCTGCTGGTAAAAGTAATCAGCTCTTTATTGAGGGGTTTGCTGCGTGTCCAGTAGTTTCCCTTAGTAAAAAGGGAAATATGTTACTGTAATTTTCTTTGAAGGATTAGTGATGCAGATTAGCACTTTCGTTACAGCAAAACTGGTGGAGTACTCTAGCTGGATAACCAGTTAAACATTATGTATTTATTTGACAATTATTGTATTATGTAAAGCAGAGGATCCACAAAGTTAAGGCAGTAAGAGACTATAAATGATTACAAATTAATTATTAGTTCCATGGCTTAATACTCAGTAGTCTTCCTCCGTTCAGGGTCAGTACACTACAGGAATGCTGAAAAGTCACATCTCATTGGCATCGCTGTGCAGAAATGAACTCCCTTCTGACTTTAATATTTAAACCTTGCTCTTTTGATTTACCAGATTTAAAACATAGTAAATAGGGAAGAAAAAAATTGTAGGGCTTTACTTCCTTATTTTCAGCTTTGGTTCTCATGACAGAATACTTCAACCTGAACAGAATTGTTATTAATTACAATTAGAGTACTGTTATTCTAAACACGATTTGTGCTGAGTCAGGCTCATTGAAATGCATCATGGTGTCTGGGTTTAAATAATGTGAGGGAGAGAACAAGCAAGGAGACAAATTGCAAAATTATTGCATGAATGATTTAGGATTTTTAAATCAGGATTCATGAGTTTGTGCAAGACTTTAAGCTCCAGAACTAATAATAAAAAAAATTCTAGAGTTTGGTATGAACAAAACTATAATACGTACACATATAAAAACTATATGTACACTTAAAAATATAAGTTAGTAACAATGTTGTATTATTTTTACCGATGCACCTAATAAGTTCGAGAACACACTCTAATTTTGATCTCACACCCTCTTTTCTTTCACACTAACAAATTCACATGTACCTTTTGTCCCGCCTCTCTTTCTTTTGCAGATGTCAGTGATGTAATGGCAATGGATGGTGGTTGTTAGTGTGTGTGCAGGCACAGCTTTCTTCCCAGAGAGACGGAGGCAAACAAGGGACAAAAGGGAAACCACAGAAGAGAGTGAAACAAGGGCTCACTGAGACTTCACATCACCCTGCTGGTAAGTTTACATCATATGAATAAGCAAAATGTACATCCATGTATCAATACATATGTGTATGTTATTATGAGATTTTCAGGTAGGAAAGTGGGATACGTCTACAATCTTCTTTTCAGATGTATGTGATTTTGTCCACTGTGTCTCATCTTGCCATTTGTCATGGCCTGGCTTTGCAAAGCTAAATGCCATCGAGATACAATGAAAGAAAGAGCATAGTCTAGAATGGGTGACCTTTATTGATGTTCAGGCACTTTAAGTAAACAAACTGTGTGAATTCAGTGTTAGGACTGTGGTGTAAAAAAAAAAAAAGCTTATTAAAAAAAAAAAAACGGTGGTGTTACTTTCAACTTTCTGAACACAACAACCCAAAAATGACCTGTTACAGGCAGGATAGCTACTCTTGTTATGGAGACCTGATACAGCTCCATTCAATAGAGTGCACACACAGGGAAGGTAAGGGAAAAAAAAAAAACATGCACAATAAGTGGCTGTTTGACAGCGTCCAGTTTGGGGTAATGTTTCTTGATAAAAAGCCATTTGCTGCTCTTTCATGTAAAGCCAATATAGAGGCCACAAAGGTAGACATTCTGTGTTAATAGCTTTACCCTTTTCTAAACATTTTCCAGTTTCCACACTATGTGTGTCTGGGACTAATAAGTAGGTGAGTACAGATAAAGTCTGTGTGTCCTAGAGACTGAAGTGCTGTGCACAAGATTTACAATAATATCATACCATCCACGCAGTGCTGATTGCTTTGCGACCGGTGCCCCGGGCCAGGCAAAAGTCAACTCCACACCCATGTCAGGTGGCTCTGTCTCAGTTCAACAACCTTTCATCCCAGAAACCTGATTGTGTTCTTCTTCTGATCTATCGCAAAATATTACATGAACAGAAAACCACTTCAATCAAACTCTGCTTACATATACTGCTTTTATATTTTATAACCATGTTTAAGATATACAGTATAATAACATATTTCTAAACAATGCCTTGCTTACGAAGTCACTCTTGACCTTTGTAGCAGTACAACCTGTAACTACAAGATGATTGGGAATATATCTCATGAATGTCTAGAGAATAGCCCATATTAATGGGTAGAAAAAATGTAAAAATGTTTTTTTATTATTATTATTATTATTATTATTTACAGGTAAAAAGTTCTGGTGTAATCATTTCCCATCAGAAGTCACATACTTTATTTAATTCAATTGACCTATTTTCAATTGAAGTTGAACATGGTATAAATACACCATTTGATAGAGAATATACACGGATCACCGATCATAAAACATTATGCCCAATATTGTGTAGGTTCCCTTGTGCCACCAAAACAGCTCCGGCCCCTGAGGGCACAAGACTCACATGATCTCTGAAGTTGTGCTGTGGTATCTGGCACCAGGACATTAGCAGGGCCTCCATGGATCAGACTTGTTTATCCAGTACATCCCATGGATCTCAGGAATTTAGGAGGCCAGATCAACAGCTTTGAACTCTAAGCCCCAAACACAGCAATATGTGATGCACTGGGTGTCCGGATACCTTTCTTTCATCGCCAGGATTAACTTTTTCAGCAATTTGTGCCAGACTGGAGCAGACAGTGTGGCCTTTGCTCTCCACATGTATAAATACTGCATGAGTACTAACCCTTGGGTGCCCATGATCCTGTCACAGTTTTACTGGTATATAATTGATAATCAATGTTAATGTTATGACTGATTTAACCACCATGAAGACCGATGTGCTAAAAACATTGAATATCCATCAAAAAACCATTAAAACCACTATTTAAAAAAATAGAATGAATATGGCACAACTGTGTCTCCAGCAAACTAATGAAAAATGTCCCCCCCAAATGTTGAGTTTGATTTAGATCCTCACGTCATTGTGTCAGTTAAAGAATCTGAATCTATCGCCCTATCAACATTTTTATATTCTCTTCTCAATCACCATTTCATCATATTTGTTTCATTCAGTGATAAGCAGCACATTGCATTGCAGGTAATGCAACAGACTGATAATCTTTTTGAAGCGGTATAGATAACCCTGTTTGATCTAGACCACACCCTTTTTGGTTCACCTTATATATAGATATTGATATCAGTAGCACTAAACGGATAGAGCTGGAGAAAACTAAACTATGTTACAACTGTATTGCACTGATATGAAAGTTGGCCCTGTGTTTACTGATAATATAACTGGGTGGCACCACATAAAGGCAAAACAAGAATAACCACGAGGTAAACATGGTACATCACATCATGCTTTACATACAACCATGTAAAATAACAATGAACAAATTAATAAATTTGGCTAGTTTTCTAATCTGATTAACAGAATACCGTATAGCAAATGAGCACTAAGGTCCAGGGAAATAAAAGCACAATAATGATGTCATGACCAAAGCACAAGATTATAGCTGACATGTCCTGGTGTCAAAAGTAGGGAAAAGCATTGTGATGTTGTCTTTACATTATCATGCCCCATTTAGACAATGCTAGCATAGAGAGTGTCATCGGAATGCAACAAAAGCAGACATCCTCAGACAGTTTGGGCTTGGCAGGAATGCCATGTCCAAGCTATGGAACCGATTTTGAACAACTGGTTCCACTGCTGACACCTTGGTCAGGAAGGACAAGAGTGACAATGTCAAGAAAATTTGATTTGATGGCATCATTTAAGACATCATACAAAACAACGCTGTCATCAATGCTGCTGGTAATGGACGTTTCATGGTCCATTGTTGACTCCATATCATGGACATAGACATAAAATGTAACTTAACAGTAATTATTTTTGTAATTTGTCTAAAGAAAGTATATTGGAAAGCACTCAAGTGAATTTGTTGATGCATTGATGTAAATTTAGCATGTAATATGTAATGTCTTTTATGTAATATGTTGTGTCTTTCTCTATGTCATTAGCTTAGCAGATACTGTAATGGAGTCCACTCCAGGGGACCTGAGTGGGAGCACAGAGGATGCCACAGGTTAGAGTTTTTTTTTTTTTTTCCAACTCAGCTGGTTTAACTGGTTTATAGATATTGCAGGAAATGACATTACATCATTAGCATAGTTTCCTGTACCAAAGCAAATGGATTTATAAACTTAAATATTATCACTTAAAATAAAAGAGGGTTTTATCTTTGCTTATCAGGAAGGAAAAAATCAAGATTCAAGTTCTTCAAAGAGCGCCTTTTTGGGCGTCTGAAGAAAAAGGAGACTGAAGGACGGATGAAGCAAAGCCAGTCTGCTGGTGATGTTACTGCACAGGAGGGTGGGAGAGGCGAGGATGACTCAGAGGATGATTGTCAGTGAGTAAAAGATTTATCATTCAGTTAAATTCCCATCAAGCCCATATGAGCTTGCTTTAAAAATGTAGTCCAATATTAGGCTTTGTGTATATTTTAATGAGTGATGGTTCTTATTTGAAAGCTTAAGGTGCTGTGTGCTGTCAAATCTTTGTTAAAACTGTTTAAATCTTCTGCTGTTGCAGCTATCCAAAGGGTACATTAAGCTCCAGGGCATTGTCTCATGATAGCATCTTCCTGGCTGATCAGGTCCAGTCCTCACAGCCGACACGGGTTCTCTCACAGGAGAATGTTCACACCAAGATTAAAGCTCTGCAGGTGAGTTAATGGTCACAATTAGCTCCATTCTGCCTACATAATTCTTCTCAGCAGCCTGTAAACAAATCTAATCTATTTCATCATACCAAGATATTATGCTCTGGTATCTTAAGATCTTAAGATCCAAGCCATTATATTATCATACTAAAACCTTAGCATGTGAGTCTGTTCAATAGAGAACAATTACAGAGTAGGATTCTTGAGAGAATGCTTAATTGCAAAGTAGTACCTGAAGGATATCTAGTGTTTGTAACTCTGAACAGTTGAAGCTCCAGAAACAGAACATCCGACTGGCTCCTCCAGTGTTGATTCCTGGAAAGCGGATGGAAGACCCTGGAGCAACTTCTGAGGACGATGGCTTACCTCGTAGTCCTCCGGAAATATCCTTCCAAGAGGTAGCCATGCAAAGAAGAGCCTCTAAGGTGAATGAAATGCCTCAAAATGACACAAAGTAAGTCTGATGTTTGGTGACAGTTCTTCATTGTGAGTGAAATCATTGTTCTTTTTGTTTCTCACAGTATCCTGAGACAAAAAGCCATCTCAGCTGGTTAAGTTTAGAAGGAACAGGTAGTGAAGAGGAAGTGCAGGTAAGGTCATCATAATGCTGAAACACCTTTCTGTTTTTAGTCACTGCAATTTTACAGTAGACATCCCTTCTTAACCCATCTTCTCTTGCACCCTCAGGGTGGTTTCTCACAACCCTCATCAAGACCCCTTTCTCCAGTCCCCCAACTGTCACCTGCTGAGCTACCCTCTGCTGCTGTGGATTTTACAAGCCCTGCCCAGTACATCCCTTTGTTAGACAATTCAGCTGCCCGTCATCGCATGTCCATCAAGCCCAGGAATAAACGAGCAAACACCAAAGCAACTAAGAAACCTGTAAGGATTTTAATCTGCAATACTGGTTTAAAAATAGACACAAGTTCTTACAAGTAAATCAATCACCTTTACGTTTTTTTCATCTTAACCTCTTTCACAGAATCTGTACCGTCCTCGGTCCAGCAGCACGAACAGCCTGGATCAGCCACTTTCAGAGACAGAAGAGAAAGAGCAAAGTGTCACCCCTACCCAGATTATGCACCATTACTCCTACGCCACTGAAGATTCAACCCATGCCGAGGAGCCTGTATCACTGCCCTCCAGTGCACACTCACAAGAAGAACCAGAGAAATCGACGCGGTTGGATGGCAGGCCATGGAGTCCATTGAACAGCAATAGTGAAGCTACAGAAGACTTCCACTATGAGGACAGAACCAACATCACTTCACCAGTGTCGTCTGATGAGATTAAAGCCCTGCATTGCTCAAACCACACCAGAGATTCTCTGGCAAAAGAACCTATATATGACAACTATAACACAAATAAGATTAATGTTTATGATGAGCATCGAGCCAGTACTTCTTTAAAAACCCTGTCCATTTGTCCAGTAGATATTGCATTTGAATATAGTGTTATAAAAGAAAGAACCGATGATAGCTTGGCAACCGGTAGCACAGATCAAATGGAATCAGTGAAAGCAACCGTAGATGTGGATGTTTTTAAACCACCAGAGGCCATAACTAGGCCACTTCCTGTTCCTGCACCACGCATCAAAAAGCCAACTTTATTGAACTTAAATAGCGTTCCTCCTAAAGTATTAACTGTGAAACCTAGCGATCCTGAAAAAGAACCAGGAACTCCATCACCAAGAGATGATAAACCACTGAGACCGAGCTCGTTTCGTTTTAACATTGCATCTGCAAAACATCGCTCCAAGACTCCAAGTGATGAGAATGTGGCTAAGCAGGATGAAGAAAGCTCTGGTAGCACACAGAAGGGCCAAGCCTACAATCACAGCCCAGCAGTACAAGTGGAAAAAGCTGAAAACACAAAATCCACTGATGTTTGCAGAAATTCTCCCTCAGCTCCAGATATAAGAGGAAGTTTATGGAGAGAAGCAATGTACCAGAATGCCTCCAAGACAGGAAATGGTGACAACCCTGAAAAGTCTGAGAACACAGAAAATCTAAAAAGTGAGATAGCTGAGGAATCTGAGGACAGAAGAGGACTGTTTGGGGTTAAGCTGAGAAGCACATCCCTGTGCCTAAAGTATCGCTCTGAGCTTCCCAAATCAGAGGCCGACATAAAGCGGCACAGCCTGGAAGGCCATCATATTGTAGCAGCAAAGGATAAAGTTTCCAGTGACACTGAAGCAGTCATTAATGACAGAAAATCAAATGTTATGACAAATCCTGCACCACAAAGCTTAGATTCACAACAAGATCCAGCTTTCGATAAAGGTACATTCTGTCATTAATGAAGAGCATAATGCTTACTGTGTTAGAACTTAGAACTCCTAATAACTTTGAGATTTTCATTTGTTTAATTTTTCTTCAATATGTTGTGAAAAATGTTTGATTTTTTTTTTGTTGTTGTTGTTGTTGTTTATTAGACAGTCAAACAGACAGCAGACCCGAACCAGCATGGAGGAGTATTGCTCGAGAGAAGGCTAAAGTCCAGTCCACTAAACCACCAGCTCAGCCAGTTACACCACCAAATTCAGCATCTTTATCTACACCTCCTCAATCCTCCTCCACTCAACAACTTTCAAAACCATCCCTACAGCCTAGACCACACTTAGCACCCACCAGCAAACCCCAACCAGCTCATCAAACATCACAGCAAATGCCACCCAAAGCAGCTCCAAGGGCAATGGAAAGATGGCCCGTGACCAATCAGAGAGAAGAAAAGTCTTCTGTGAGCCAATCATCACCCAGGGATGATTCAATGGATTTCAAGGTGAGAAAGAAGATAAAAAGGCACTTACACATATACATTATTGTGAATGCATTTATTAGGATGTACATAAATGTATAATGCATTACATTAAATATTCCTATAGTAAACACCCACAGTTACAGTACATGCATAAAAGAACATAAGATAATCAGTTATATTGATTAAATATACTCCAATCACTATTTTAATTATCTGTCTTCTATATGATATAAGACCTTTTTCTGCACATCCTTTATACTTATACGCAGTCACTTAAAATTTTAAATGAAACAAGTCATTTAAAATCATAACAGTATATTATTATCCTGATTTCTACACATAATCCCAGATAAAATATAAATAAAATTCCAAATTATATATAATGCTGTATCTAGACAAATTAACAGCCTCTGACTTGCACTTCTGTTCACACTGAGTACAAGAACATTTAACACTTCACCAAGCGTTTAATTTTCCTCCAACTGCAATCATTCATGATTTATTTTCCAACCCCGGAATTCCTCTCACCATAGACTTTTATCCTTCACCGCTGTGCTTTGTATCTTTGTCGTAATGCAATGATTATTTCTTAACACAATTCCAGTAATTCAGCAGCTGGATTCCAGCAATTTTCAGGGATACCAGCTGCCTGACAAAATCCACATTCAAAACCATTCACGGTAGCACTTTAAGCAAGAAAACACTTCTGATAATGTTATGTCTTAGACAAGACTTTGTCTTCTTAGTAACTGCTTTTAAGACATTCTGGATTGTCTCTGAACCATCCATGTTGTGTTTCTTTCATTACTGCTAGTTAACATGAGCACGAGTTTCCACCAGCACACTGACAGGTTCATGGGTCACCTCACCTCACGGCTAACTCCATAAGGGCCCTACTTTTGTGTGGAGCAAGGGATCGTACACCCTACTGTACTATCTTTGCATTTTAAGCTATTTGGGTTTCCACCCCTGAACAGTTAGCTGAGAATATAAACGTATGGGATTTACAGTGCAGGACTGTCCACCACCTCTATGGTTTATTCTCTTTATCCTTTGGCTATATAGTACCAGCAAAAAAAAAAATCAGCTACTTTCACCCATGGGTATAATTAATGTGACTTGAATGTCTTTTATATTGCAGGGACAATCAAAACCCGGAACCAAAAGTAACAGTCAAACAGAGCCGGATCAGCAGCCTTCGTCAGACAGAGCTCAGCCGACTTGGATGGAACTTGCCAAGAGAAAATCACTTGCCTGGAGCGACAAGACCTTAGATTCTATGAATTTTTAATTATCTTAATAGATTCAAAATGCACAAGGACAATCACCAGAATACTTTTTTTTTTTTTTTGTAAATACCGACTGGTTTAAATATGCTTGCTGTGCAGAATTACTGTACTTATCAAACAGTGAAAACTAAAATACTTGAAATCTACTGAAAACAGAATCTTTTTTTTTCAGTTTGCAATTTAAAAGACTAGAACTTTATTAAAATTGGTTTACTCTATAATGAAAACTAAAAAAACACATTTTAATACCTTCATATATTATGGGCTTTGTGTATCTCTCACAACTGGCTTAGATAATCAAAGAAGAATAATCCAATTTTAGTCAGTATTTTTTCTAAAAAAAATGTTTTGCTGATAAGCAAAAACACAGCACGTTATCATTCGGTCTTTTTGCATTGTTTTATTACAGTTTCCTCCTGATTGGAAAATATGCACATCTACGTAGTCTTGACACCTTCCACAATTATCATATAAATGTTCAGTGTAAATTAGTTCATACACACACACACCTGGCATGTCCTAGTCATTGTTAAGTGACTGGCCGTACACGTATGGGGAATTTTTATTTTCGGATATTAAGGAAATAAAATGATCCTGTTTGTAAGCATTAGTAGTGACAGGAAATCACTGAGCTGCGACATGTACAGTAATAGTGCCAGGTATTGTTGCAATGTTGGTGCCAAATTAAAAAGTGCCAACAAGGTAACTTTTCATAAATGTATGAAAAGAGTTTCAGTGCACCTATTAATAAGTTGTGTCATAAAGTACAGTAAGTGTCATAATAATAATAATACATATAATAAAACGCATGTCATTTTCTGGAAGTAGATACCAGTTTCATCACTGATTGAGTTTCATCACACACTATGACCATCTCCCTCTGGCACCTCCCTGGTTAAGTACTGATCTTTATTTTAGTACACATTCTGGTTAATATGACAGATCAATTATTAGCTTTTCCTTCATATGTTCATTGTTTTTTCTGAAAAAACTGCTGCTATTTTACACATAATCATCACAGAAGCTGTCCTCAGTAATTCAGTGGTGCACATGCTCAGAAGTTGCCCCCAAATTAGTTGTGTTCAAGCCATTTATCATGCAAACCTACAGTATGAATCAATGAATGTCCATTCACAAGCAGTTTTAATTTTCATAGTTGAACTGTGTAAAACATGCCATAGTGAAAAAGAAAAACCTTTATAGTGTATTTATGAATGTTTTACAAGGAAGAAACATCCTGAAGAAATGTTGAACCAAGCAGTCTTTGGCTCTATGGATGAAGCTGCAAATTACATAACCTGTAAAATAATCCTATCCAAATAATAATAATTAGTTTAATTTTTGATTTTACATTAGAACAAATTGTTTAACACTGTAAGGATGTTTTTTTTTTTTTTTTAGTTTTCCAAAATCAGCCAACTGTACACAATACAATAGTGGTTTCCTATATACTGTATAAAATAAATCCCTCCTGACTTCTTCTCTTATTGTCTCTTAAATGTCTGTTACAAACTTGGAATGTGACTGACATAGAATGAAGGACACGGGTAAAAAAAAGAAACGTATAAAATGGGTTTCCTCAATTAACAAATCAAATAAGATTCTTAAGTAAAAATTAATGTTTATGCATCGGATACACATACAGTGCCGTGAAAAAGTATTTGTTCCTTTCTGAATATTTATAGTTTTGCATATTTGTGATACTTAAATGATTAAGATCATCAAACGAATGTTAATATTTCACAAAGATAACCCGAGTAAATTATGACGCAGGTTTAAAATGATAATTTTATTTATTAAGGGAAAAAAGCTCTCCAAACCTACCTGACTCTATGTGAAAATGTAATTACCCCCTAAACCTAATAACTGATTGTGCTCTAAGTCTCCCGAGACAGGCTCCAGGCCGGTACAGACAATGAGTGAGTGAGTAAATAAGAATATGATTAATGTATAAGAGAAAGTAGACTATTCATGTAATAACAATTTTTACACCCATTGGTAATTCTATAAACTTAATGTGGGACTCGACTGTGTGAAAGTGAACGGAATTGAAAGATGAAGCTAAAATATATCTGGCGCGCTCTAGTGGCTGTCTGCATCAAATTTCTCTGGATTATTGGATGGTTTTTTTGTCATACTATGGAAGACATTACAATACTTCATTGGAAATTTGTGTTCTGTGTGCTTTGTGACGATGTACACTATTAGAACGAAACTTGAATTCAATGAAATACTGTATGAAGTAGTTTGCTGTAAATGGTGCAGCTCATTTTTCACAAAATTGAACACTTCCCTTCCTGCTTCTTCTATTGTGTGCTCACGAAACTCACAGGGTTCTGCTTTTGTGTCTTTCTCTCCATATGTCTGTGCAAATCCCTTGGTGATCAAGCCGGTTTAGCCGAATCACTGGAACAAAGTGACGCCAAATGGTTTTCTAGGAGCTGAGGAGCAGCGGTGTGTTTGTGCTTGACATACTGAAAGTAACTGAAACTTTTTGTTTTGACAACCATCATACTGCTCACCTCTATTCATCTATCTAGGTCTATCTCTACAGTCCTGAACATCACATTTCATGTTGCTGTTGAACTCCTTGAGAAAAATGACTGGTGTTTTGATTTTACTCTCCACTTTGGTCTTTTCTTTATCAGCTTACATTTGCACAGGTAAGAGCAATTTACTTCATTTGGAATTTGGTCTTGTACTCTTTGTTATAAGACTGATTTTTGTATTGGTATGATTGTGATGATGATCATATTTCTTTGTTATTCTTACTGTATTAATAGTAGTAGTAATAATAGGGTAATAGAGGTATAATTAATAATGGAAACACCACCACCAATACCTGTGAGTGACCATGTGAGTGTGTGTGCCCTGAAATGGATTGGCACCCTGACCCTACGTACCCCACTTCATGCCCAAATTCAGGACAAGCTGTATAGATCATAAATTAATTAATTAAATAATTAATAATAATAATAATAATAATAATAATAATAATAATAATTTGTAGTAGTGGAAGTAGTACTAATTTTAGTAGAAGTAGTCAAGTCAAGTCAAGTCAAGTAGGCTTTTATTGTCACTTCAACCATGTACAGTTAGTAAACAGTGAAACAAAACAATGTCCTCCAGGACCAAGGTGCTACATGGAACATAAATTAACAGAAAAACTAACGAGCTAACTAAGAAGCTTAATTAGCTGGCTAGCTGAGACAAGACAGATTGACATGACAACATAAATTAACAACATAAATTAACAAAAAACTAACTAACTACAGTAACTTAGAGACCTAATTAGCTAGGTAGCTAAGTAGAAGAAGTACAGTAATAGTAGACGAGGAAGTAATAGTAGTAGAAGTAATAAAGTAGTAGAAACGGCACTAGCACTAGTTAATAGGTAGGTACAGTAATTGAAGTAGCAGTAATAGAAGTAATAGGAGGAGTAATCATGGTAGCAAGAATGAGAAGCAGTTGTAAAAGGATTAATAGTAGTAGTAGTAGATACAGTACAGTCAGGTCCATGAATTTTGGAACAAAGAAAAGTCTTTATGTGTCACCACCACGTTGAATTTGAACCGATGTGAACGTCAAGAAGAGTCAAGACTTTCAGCTTTATTCCAAGGATCTTGACAAAAATATGGCATTAACCATTCAGGAAATACAGGCATTTTTATACACACATGGGGGGGTCTCATAAATAATGGTTTATAATGGTTGATAAGAAGTTGCATGGTCAGGTGTGTCCTGTTTCCCCATTACTATGTGTTTAGTCAATCAGATAAAAGGCCTGGAGGTGGTTCTTTGTGTTACATCTGCATTTGGTAGCTGTTCACTCGAACTCTTAACATGAGCTCCAAATACAATAGGGGTCTTTGTAAGAAAAGGTAGCCATCAAAAAACAATGTAAACCCATCAGAGCGATAGCTTAAACATTGGGGGTGGCCAATACAACAGCTTGAAACATTCTTAAAAAAGAAGAAATTCACTGGCAGCTCAGCAACAGCAAAAGATCAGGATGATCACAGGAGAAACTAAAGTGGGTGACCACAGAATCGTGTCCATGGTGAAGAAGAAATTTTTCACTACAGTACATCTAGTCAAGTCAAGAACACTTATGAGGAGGTAGGCGTGTCATGGTCAAAGTCAACATTCAAGAGACAGCCTATGGGGATGTGTGTATACAGTATGAATGACTGGAATATACACTGGAACCTTGGAAAAACGAGTCTTGAAATACGAACAGTATTGTGGGTAATCGTCTTTCATGCTCAGTCTCAATGCACATGCTTCACTGGTAAAGTCAACATCTGGCATGTATATACTGTTTACTATAACACTGTGACCTTGTGTTTAAAGCATTTTATATTTTGCATTTGTGTGTGTGAAAGTCATCCTACGCAGTAGCCCCCTTCCTTCTCCTCTCCTGAATCATGAAAATCCTGAATAATGAAAGTTTCCATTATTTCTTATGGGGGAAATTTGCTTTGATATACAAGTGCTTTGATATCAAGCACGCTTCCAGAACATATTATGCTCGCGATCAAAGGTTCTACTGAGAGGCACAACTGATAAATCAATGGATTGGGGATAAACAGTTATGAGTAAGGCTACACAGCTGTTTAGTCCCAATCCCTTGAGTTCTCTTTGCCTTGTGCATGGGTGCATCAGGAAGAAATTTGTAGTGCATCACTACAAATTTGTGGAGTCAGTATTATGATCTGGGGTTGCGTCTATTGGTTAGATCTAGCTCCAATAACTTTATGTGCCCGACTACCTGGATATACTGAATGACCAGGTTTTTCCATCAATGGATTTTTTTCTTCCCTGAAGGCCCGGGCATATTCCAAAATGACAATACAGTACTAGGATTAATTTGGCTCAAGTTGTGAAGGAGCATTCAGGAAGCATGAGACATAATTTTCACACATGGACAGGCCACCATGCAATTGAGAATTTTGGGGATGTGAAAATTTTTTGGGAAAAGACACTATACCATCAATACAAGATCTTTGAGAGAAATTAATGTGACATTCTGGACGGAAATAAATGTTGTGCCATTGCATAAGCTTATCAAAGGCTGTCCAACAAAATATTATTATATTATTATTATATTTCATCAATATATAACAGCAAGGTCTGCCCTTCTGTCATGGACATACGGTACAGTATTATAACAACAACACGCACAGTTCCACTTAAAAAGAATAAGACTCGACCAGATTGTTAGCCACTTTCTGTGGGGTGGTAAAGTGCTCAGAGTGCGGAGATCATTGCTTCAAAGATGTCGGCTTAGTGGTGGGCTAGCTCTTCCCAACTTTATGTTTTACTACT
>JAOVVB010000028.1:6290942-6306657 GCA_028570985.1 Heterobranchus longifilis | reverse complement strand
CATGGTGATTTGAGGACAAGTGTACATTTAAATTTTTCACAGTGTAGTTTGTTATAAACAGTCGTATCCCTCACCTGTTTGTTCCATTTCTAAGAAACCACAGTGTATTCAGGGTAAACGTCATCTCGTCTGAAGTCGGTCCCTTTGTCTGAGCGAGAGACTCTGTCATCTTCTTTCTATATACACTACCAGAGTGATACTGCACTCTTACTCCTACACTCTTCCTGTGATCTTGTCAGTGAGCGTTCTTTAGCCCGTCCACTTATTACACGTTTACTAAACTAGTCCATAGAGATGAGTTGTTATGAAATCTGACGCATGCTTTTTCATCATGAGGGGAAAAAACAAACAAACAGGGCGTCTGGAAAGTCAGGAACTGATGAGAAGATGCAGTGCAAATGCAAACTTCTGGATATGTTTAGCAGAATTTGCAAAAAGCACGATGCATAGAAAATGCACACGATGAGATATACTGGATATACAGTAGTAAATAAAGAATGAAGCATATGTAGTTTTAGTCTCATTGGATTGGGGACTTAATAATTGAATGTTTAATCAGAATCTGATATATCTCTATAGAATATACTGCTGAAACTAATAAAGGAACACTTGGTCCTAGTTTGACCTCATATGTGTGTGTGTATGTTTCAAGTGAAAACATGGACTTAAGCGTCCCTTAAACTTTTATTATAAATAGTACACCAACAAAAGGTATACATGGTAATATTTAGTTGGACCGCCTTTTACTTTGATTATGGCACAAATTCACTATGGCATCGTTTTCATAAGCTTTATGAAACGTCACAATATTTATTTTCCGTCCATTCATCCCTCCGAGATCTTTTTCGATGATCGATGATGGGAGATGATCGGACCGATGAGTAAAGTCTTCTCCAACACATCCCAACGATTCTCAACAGTTTTAAACCCTGGACTCTCTGTGGTGGTTAAGCCATGTGTGAAAATGATGTCTTATGCACCCTGAACCAGAAATTTGAGGATGATGATGATGAATCCTGGCATCGTCATCTTGGAAAATACCCGTGCAAGCAGGAAAGAAAAAGAAAAATGTGTTGATGGAAAATCCTGATCATTCAGTATATTAAGGTAGTCGGCTGACTTCATTTTTTGGCCGCGTAACATTACTGAAGCGTCACAGGCTTGTACAGTAGGCACTAGGCATGATGGCTGCATCACTTCATCTGACAATCTTCTTACCCTGATGCCCTCATCATTCTGGAACAAGAGCCAGACCACATGAGGTTTTTCCAAAATTGAGATTTTTTTTCTGATTAGTCTCAGTGATGCAAACATAGCCACGAGTTCTGCAGGTTTTTTGTTTTTTTGTTTGTTTCACCAAACTTTTAATGATTAACTTTTGAAAGATTTATTCAACCACAATTCCTCCGCAATTATATTTCCCTCACCCAGTTTTAATAACATGTTTTACACTTTTTAACCCACTTGTACTAGCTTGAGCAATCTCCTTAGTTGTTTTCTTTGCTTTGATGCAGAACAATTATTTGACGCTTCTGAAAAAGTGTAACATATTTGCCACAACCCCAAGATATCTCTTCTGATATGGTCGTTTAAGAAATGAGAAGCTACTCACTGTATCAGTTAGAAGTTCAGAAAGAGAAAAAAAAATTAAACACTTCTTTAATAAATCATTTCACAAATATACAATGAGTTTGACGGTGGACAGTGCTGTTGAAGCGAGTTGGTGTTAAAGCGGTCTGTGGAATTCATTTCAGTTTAAGGACACCTGCTTCACAGGATCTCAGTTTTAGTCAGGGTTTTAAAATGCCCACAAATACGTGTGATTTATTTCCTCGATATTTACAGGTCCTGTATCAGCAGTAAAATGTTTTTTTTTTTTTTTTTATGCCGTCCCTTTCGGCTCAGAAGGTAGGCGATAGAAAGTCGTACAGCTTGGGTCCAACCGCTTTGATGTCGTTCCAGGAAAAAGAAAAAAAAAAACGCTCTGCACGACAGTAACCCGGCGTTGTTTTGAGAAGTCAGTGACGTTTCAGAAGAGGAAGTAGATGATGCCAGGTTTTGACTTAAGGAGAAGCGGCTCGTCACGCTGGCCTCTTGTCTTCGAAAAGAAAAAAAAAGCGTCATATTGTGGAAGTGTGTCTCAACAATGAAGATGTCTTTTTCCCTCTATAACTAGGGAAACACACTTATTGTGTGTAGTTGTTCAGATGCCTTACCACACCACCCCACCCCACCTCTCTCCAAACCACACAGACACACTTCGACCCCTCGGAGCACCCTCCCTACCCCCTCCCTCCCCCCGGACACACTCTCTCTGTCCGTCATTCTCCTTTTCTCTCTCCCTTTTTAAGCAACACGCCATGCTTTTAACATAATTTGGCCTATTGTTTAGCGGTGACCCAGCCCCCCCTGAGGCTTCTAGTCAAAGAAGAAGAAAAAAAAAGGCACAAAGAAGGGTGAGCCAGTGTAGTCCCTCAACTAGCCAGGTGTTTCCCACTGCCGGCCTGCTCCCTAATGGCCGAGGCCTCGTGCTGCAGCTGCCTGCTCAGGCCCTCTTTTGTGTGGCTCTATTGTTGGCCACACACCCCTCGTTGATTCATGGGCCGCACGAGGGAAGACCTTTTGGAATGACAGCCACTGGCTTATCTGCACGCTCCCCCAGTTTGAGTGTGTGTGTGTGTGTGTGTGTGTGTGTTCTCCATTGTAAGCCGGCCGCGCTCTCATTGGTCCAGGAGCAGCGGCTCACTAATGGGGGAATGGTATACATTGTACCTCCATCTGCTCCGGCTCTCATTGTCTAAGCCGCCTTCTGCGGAAAAAAAAAGATCTATGGTGCACAGACTCTCTTCCTCAGTTGAAGTGAGCGTTTGAAGGGCCGCTGCACCTCAAGCTTGGAACGCTTTACTACTCCTGGTTCAGGTTACCCTTTTTCTGGACAAAAGCACAAAGGCACAGGATCTCCAGTTTGTACAAGACAATCCGCCGAAGGAGGTCGATACGGGATACTTTTTTTAAAAATTATAAAGTTTTTACTTTTACTTATTGAAAGCACTTTTGTTGGGGAACTTTCCAGCCGATACTTGGGATGCTCCGTCCTGACTGGTGGTGAGTGCGTCTTGAGAACTCTTACTTTCCTTCTATAGAAGTTGTATAGTCTAAAATATAAAATTTATATATTTCATTTGAAAAGTGCATAGGACCAGCATGAATCTTGAAAAATAAAAAAATGTGTAATGCCTCTGAGGAAGCAGTAGTGCTACATACTGGTGGAATTTACATCTCACTCTTTGCAAAGTTGACCTATTTTCTTACATTACATTACAAGTTCCTTTTATATATGAAGCGTGCAAGTCCTCGTGCAAATGCTGGAGGTGGAGGTTTGTTCTACTTTTGCGTACACAGTACTGTAGGAACCGCTCTGTGGATGTAGAGAGCATCCCTTTGAGAATCTTACCAAGTCATGTAAGGACGTGAGATTTTCTTTACAACTTTGTTTGTAGTCCTATTTAAACCTTATAAACTTGGGGCAAATTATATTTACAACAAAGATTTTATTTTGTTTTGTTTTCCCCAGTTTGGAAGTTGGAAGGTTATACCGGTCTACATGGCCGTTGCCATGACGGGGAGACATATTTGCACTCTGGGGTTAAGACAAGGTTTTTGATTGTCACGTGACCACTCTGGGGCGGGGCATATGCAGCAGGCGGGCCAAGCAGGAGGAGGAGGACACCAGTTGCCGTTCCCCCGTGGCCTCAGCAGACATCTGTTGCCCTGCTGGCTGCATCCCACCGGTCCTCATCCTTGCTTTTGTCTCAGGAGAAGCACAGACAGCACATCACGCCCTCCTCCCCCAAGACAACCCCCAAAACCCCCCGCCTCCCAACGCACAAACACACAATAACCGCCAGGACATGCACTGCCTTAGGGACCCCTGGTCTCCCCTACTGCATCTCTGTGGGTTTAACGCTTCTCCATGCCTACGCCCAGACCCCGGGAAAAAAACGACATGTGCTACATATTCATTACAGCTTCATTAAGGACACGCGGCTGGGCTGGGCTGACGGAGTTTGAAAAATGCCAACAAATCAAATGGAAGTGACGCTATTGGCTGGCAAATTGCCATCTCGACTGCATCAGCCTAGAAAAAAGAGCCAGTAACGTCAAGACACTAACTATTTTAGTGCATTCGAAAAAAGATTTCCCCCCAAATCCCAAACGTTAGTGTGCATTTGGACGAAATAATAACCATTTCTTACTTATGACCCTAAAAAAACTAATTTTAGTTAATAATAATAAAAAACTAAATTGGTGACTTAAAACAGAACCGTTAACAAGTTTATACAGTCCATTATTTCTGCTGTTCTAAGAAAAAATATAATATTTGTACTATATGCAGACCGATATAACCTCCCAAATTTCCAACTGGGGTCTGTGCAAAATCCTGAACTCATCCCAAATTAAGTTAATTCATCCCAAAACAAGATGAAATATTTCTTGTAACAGTTTGCCACAAGTTTATAATATGCAGTATAGGACTAAAAACAGGTTGTGAAGAAAATCTCACGTCCTTACATGACTGCATACCTCACCCACCTCCAGCATTTGCACGAGGACTTGCATGCCTCATATATTATACAAGAGGAACTTGTAATCTAATGTAAGAAAGAAAATAGGTCAACTTTGCAAAGAGTGAGATGGAAATCCCACCAGTATGTAGCACTACTGCTTCCTCAGAGACATTACACATTTTTTTTTTTTTTAGGATTCATGTACTTTCCATAATTTAACCACCCTACCCGAGCTTGCGAACTAACCCTAGAGGTTGTTTTGAAGACCAGCATCAGATCTTCCAATACTCTAATTTTGCATTCCTGGCGAAGAAGGAGGAAGTTTAGTCCGGCCTAGACAAAACACTTTTCATTCTTCAGTCTGGCTTTTGTGGTACGTCTATATACGTCTATACATTTGCATACCATGGGACTATACAAAGGTAGTTTATATCTTAAATCGTGTAGCTGGTTTGCCTATAATCTGGGCGTCAGCAGACTAGTGGCAGACTCTTTTGTTATGCCTGGACAAGTCACTCACCTGAACCACCTCCCCTGTCCAACCTACTTTGCTTTTAACCCCTTTTGTTGGGCCAAACTAAATTATTCCCGCTCTGCAGTGGCATTCGGGGCGAGCGTTCTTTAAGCAGCTGCAACCTAGCAACAGTTGGAGACTTTCCAGACCGCCCTTTGTTTGCCTCATCCACCCCACCCCCCTTAAAAAAACCTTCAAATTTAGCTATGTCTTATTAACACTACGACGAATATCCATCTGTCTCTGTAGGTTATCATTGCTGCCTTCTACTATGTGAAATCATTATTTATTACCAGCCGTGTGTTTGTGTGTGTGTTGTAAGAACAGAATATACTTTGCCGACTGGTTAAACATTTAAACAGCAAATACTTTCATAGAAAAGTCTAATCCGTGTAAATATCAGTTCATCATTGAACAAATAAGTAGCCTCGATATTCCCATCCCGCTGGAGCTTCAGGAGGTGCCGCGTCACGACCTCTACCGAACGCCTTCACTTTCCACACCGAATACATTTTTCAGCCATCACCTCTAAGAGCTAGGATCAGTCCAACTCACTCCATCTTCGATGTTTATTTTTCGAAGTGTGATCATCAGACCAGTCTCTTTTGTCCCTCCAGGTTCACATGACCAGAGCAGTCTGAGGGGTGAGTAACAGTTGGTCCAGAGGTCAGGAGAGGTCACAGGCAGCACGGCGCTGAATGCCCGTGACAGCTTCATGGGCCTGAAGGACCATCTGGATGATGGAGCAGGCCACATCCTCGACCTGGGGCTGGATCTGGACTACCTCCATGTGAAGGCTGTGGACCGGCAGGCCGGTGCAGATGCCCTTTCCAGAATGGACAGGGGCTCATTGGACACCAGCGAGGAAGGAGCGCCCAGCTCTGGGAGATGTCCTTCTTCGTCCAGGGGTGATTCGGAAGACAGCTGCGGGTCTGATGCCGAGGTGGAGCGGGGCTGTACGCTCGCCCCGACCGACGGTTCAGCTCGAGCTGTACATCCGCCTCTGTGCCGCTCTCCATGTCTGGATCTGGATTCTCCAGGGCTGCCGGAAGTGACGCAGGATAATCCAGACACTGAAAACTCTCTAAGGGAGTACCAGACCAAGTTGGAGTTCGCTCTGAAGCTGGGTTACGCTGAGGACCTGGTCCGATTGGTTTTAAGTAAGCTCGGGTCAGACGCGCTGATCAACGACATCTTAGGGGAGCTGGTGAAACTCGGCAGCAAGTCGGACGGCGACAGCGGCGTGGCGACTTCTTCAACTTCCACTTCGTCTTCTTTAATGTCTTCCGGGTCATCGTCTTCTTCAGCATGTAGTTTTTCAGACTCTATCGATTTGCGCCGCTCGGAGTCGCCGTCGCAGTCAGCCCTGGACGACAAAGATAACCTACGGCCCATAGTCGTCGACGGAAGCAACGTAGCCATGAGGTAAGAGTCAAGAATTGCAAAAAAAATTTTAAATCCCACTTTTTTTTTTTTTACGTTTTAGCGTTATACGTTTTCTTTCATAAACCATCCTGCACAACATAGCAACAGGTTCCTCACATTTAGTTTTAATTTAATTTATTTTTACTTAGTTTATCATGTGCAAAAACAAGGGCACCCCTATACTAACGTTTGTTGTGATTAATGATCATATACCTAGTACCACACAACCTTACATACACGAAAGAACGTCACAATGTCAGAAAGCTATGAATTTGAAAACGACCCCGACACCTGAATTCAGCGAGTGGAGTTTATTGAATATTTCATTTCCCAACAGCTACTAAATGTTTAAAATGAATGATTGGTGCAAGGTTTTTTTTTAGGCATAGAGCATCTTTCCCAACTTTAACACTTTATTACGATTAAAGTTTTGTTCAGAATTGACACTTTTGCCTCACTCATCAGACTTTTAAATGTAAACCTAAAATTTGATTTATGGGATGCGCCAGTAGATTGTTACATTTTTTCGAATACTGTCTTGAACATAAGGAAAGCTTCTAAACTCTTAACGTATTTTTTTTTTTTTAGATGCAAAGGTATCAAATTACACATTAATCCTCCCCCATGTTACTTCCACCCCTGTGAGACTCCCTTGCATGTTAAATGTCAGTGTGGGTTGATAAAAAAGGCTCTTAACGGAAAGTGCAGGTGTGATCTGGCAAGTAAGGTTTTTTTTTTCAAAGTAAGTAAGTTTAAGTAAACGAGCGTGTGCGAGCTCGCTCTCTGGAGGAGCAGGAAACCTGCGAGTGTTTACTGAGACCGCAGCACTGTGTGATTGGACCTTGTTTATCTTCTATGCTGATGTTATCTCGTTCGTGATTCATCACTTAGATCATGAAACCCACCACGCCAGTCTACCACAGGTGTTCGCGCCGGGACGTTTCTTCTTTAGGTGCTCACAAGTTACGATCTTGTGCAAAGCTCATTCAAGTTTACACAGAATACACTTAATGTTACCATTCAGTGTCCATAAACTGGATGTTGTTTTTTTTTTCTTACTGACAATTTTGATTTTGGTTCATGTGTACTGGATTCTTTTGGGTGGTAGTTCATGCTGCGGTTCCTCTATAATCGTACAGGTGGTTACGCTTGAAACTATTCTCACATTGGCAGGCACAGCATCCTGTGTGCTAGGAACAAATTATTTTTTTGTATAGTTTATTTAGGATTGTAATGAAATCTGGGGGGGGGGGGGGAATCAAAAAACTAATTGGGATTTTTATAATATCGTCATACAGAATCGCAATACACCTCGAATCGGCACCTCCATATCGTGATCGTACCGTATTGGCTGGTCCTCAGTGATTCTCATCCATAATGTTTGCTGTGTGTAGATAAAAACTTGAGTGCTGTCAGGAGAAATTTTCTGCTAAAACATAGAACTCGCTGCTTGGTAAAGTAGACGTATAATAATTCTATAATAAGAAGAGATAAGAGAAATAACCTGTTAAAAAGTAATATGCTAGATGTGGAATAGTGCCTTGTTTCAAAAGTATATATAGTACTACTGTGCAAAAGTCTTTGGCATTCGGTGTTTTTAGTATAGGTAGTCCCCGACTTACAAACATTCTATTTGTGAATTTCCGCAGTTACAAACAGACCGCGGTTCTATGAGTACCTCATGTACAAAAAATTATTGTACAAAAAATAGACACTGCAGTGCACCAGATACCAATATTTACAATTATATACAACATTTTCAGTGTGTAAGTGAATGTATAAAATGTCTAAAATCCGGCATATTATATGTGAGTGCGTGTGGGGGTGCGAGAGAAATTAGTCGGCCTCACTGGTTTCAATGAATCAGTACGGGACGATAGAAATTGTCTGTCCTGTAAAGCTGTCCTGAAAATTCTTAACAAAACACAGGTCACAGTCCAATACGGTGGAAAACAACTCTGAGACAAAATGTCGTTCGGCGTTCCTCTCGCGATTTAAAAGCGCAGAGACAACACTTACATTTGACGTGTGAGATTAATTTCCTTAGGCACGTTTACAGTTTTTGGCCACATGTTGGAAGTGTGGGGAAAGCGGACAGATTGACTCAAGTGGAGTAAATCTAAATCTAAAAGAGTCCAAAACTCTTTTCTTTACGTTGTATATTCGTGTTAAAGGCGTACAAGACTTACTTTGTCAGACTTAAGAACAAATCCGACAAATCGTTCATAAGTCGAGGATTACCTGTACTAACTTTGTTATAGGGTTTTTTTATTACTTAATTATTGAAAAACATTTTCTGATGTTCAAACATCAGTATTGTACCACTGGTTAAAAGTTACAGAAAAAAATATTTGTATGCCAAAAAAAAAGAAAGCAACATTTAATATGTAAACACTTTTAATAAAAAAAAATGCTAAATGGAAGCTGCTGGGTCAAAATCCTGCAAACTGTGCGTGGTTCTGCAGGATGCTGAGTTAAACTTAGTTTCCTTATAAAACTGCTCAAATTGTACCGGAGACTAAAGGGATCTTCAAAGCATCGTCACACCAAATACTGCCTTTTGTTTCATTAATTATTGTTTTATGTGGCTTTATAGTTTTTTTTTAAATATATTAGTACTTTATAGTACTGTATATATATTTTATTCCTAGGAATCTACTATCATAAATCTATGAACTTATAATCTCCACTTATTTACTTCAAATAAAAATCGCCAAAAAATGAAAGTAGGATTTCAGGTCATTAGTTTTAATTCGCATGATAATATTCTCAGTGATTCTTCATATTGTTGGTTGAATTATTAGTTAAGCTAGCGTGCAGGCTCTGTAGATAAGTATCATGTATCTGTTAAGTCAGGCCTGATAACACTGCAAGGACACACGTGTGGTTCTACTACAAACTTGTGAGTGTGCACTTTTGACGGAGTCTGTTTCTCAGCAAAACCTCAAGATGTCTAGGAAAAGTGATTGTAGGACTAATATATCCACCCACAGACTTAAATTTTTGGGGGATTTTTAAAAGCAAGAAACACATCAGTAAGCGGAACCAATCGTTTTAAAGTGATTTGTCAAGATCCCTTTGATGAAGTGAAAATTGCTGAAACGTATTTTCCTGTTATTGCTTCATCAGTTTCTCAACTCTACCTTCCCCAACATCGACGTACATTCCTACCTGACGACTAGAGCACGCTAAACTAGCACTATTGTATCTTTTGCGCATTGATTAAGACTTTTTCTTTGATGTGCGGGGAACTGATTGACCATAAATTAAAAATAAAAATAGTTTTTCTTCTTCCATAAATAGTCAAGTACTATATAATTGTCACAAACAGGCAAAATAAGTACGAGCTTTGACGGAGGTTATGAAAATGTTGTGATTTAGTTTAGTTTTTTTCTTCAAATACCTTGCAATAGCAATTTTGCCAATCATTTTTTTCACAGAAAGTATATGAAACACACCTTTATACCTTTTGGAGTGTATCTGTTTACATGCATATAGAGCTCCACTTGATATATTATCACTCTCTTTTTTTTTTAAATGTTGCAGCCATGGCAACAAGGAGGTGTTTTCTTGCCAAGGTATCCAGCTTGCAGTGGACTGGTTCCTTGAACGTGGACACAAGGACATTACAGTGTTTGTACCGGCGTGGCGGAAAGAGCAGTCCCGACCTGATGCTCTTATCACAGGTAAAGTCCACTTCCTACCTGCTCTGTGCACTCACACTGCAGTTTAGTCCAAAACTCTTGGGTGTACAATTCTTACAGTGTTCTTATAGTTCTCAGTTCATTTGGATCCAAAAAAAATCAGATTTTGGGCTTTATCAATCTAAGCATCACATTATGCCATGGACAAGTTATACCTTACATCTTTTTTTTTTTCTTTCTATCCGTTCAGATCAAGAGATCCTGAGGCGACTGGAGAAGGACAAGATCCTGGTCTTCACCCCCTCCCGCAGGGTCCAGGGCCGTAGGGTGGTGTGCTATGATGACCGCTTCATCGTCAAGTTGGCCTACGAGTCGGATGGCATCATCGTCTCCAACGACAACTACAGGGATCTGGCCGTGGAAAAGCCAGAATGGAAGAAGTTCATTGATGAACGACTTCTCATGTACTCGTTTGTTAATGACAAGTGAGTCTTCCTGCTATTCTATTATTCATATGTGCTTAAGGAGTTTTTTTTTTTAATATAGTTTTTATACCTGCCTAATTAAATGTTTGATCAAAACTGTCCACTAGGGCGGCACGATTCTCGACAAAATGTGAATAACGATTTTTCCTCCATGGGAATTGAGATCACACCCGATTGATTCTATCACACAGTTTTAGGTAGTTTGTTATTAAAAACATAGTTTACAGTGTAGAATTCATCTTAACACACTTGCAATAACCTCACAGAGTCTCTGTGTAACAGCTCGAATCAACACGGCAGGTTTAATTATCTAATACTTTAAGTCACAGCCTAATTAGAACTGCACGTGCCCGTCTCTCAGACAGTAGTGTGTATTTTGTGTGTGAGAGACATTTACCACCATATGTTGATAAAAATAAAACAGATGCATAATCGACTTATACCATGATAAACCGGAGAAAATGTAACACCCCTATCCCACATTTGGCTGTAGGTACGTTTCATCGTAGTGATTACATTTTCAGTCTTTTCTCGCGAAAAATTAAACCTTTTATTTTTTTGTGGTCCTCGCAGAAGCTCGCAGAACATCAGGCGGTCCACTCGTGAAAAACTCATAAAAAATGACAAACTGTCTAACTGTCATTGTAATTGACTCTAACTGTCAATTTTTCGGTCCCAAACTTTTGAGCGGTAATATACGTACTTTTTAAAAATATATTTTTACTATATACATTTAGCACAGATAAATAACATACAGAAATAACACGTTTGGTTTTAGCACCCTTGGACACTCATTCCCCAGTGTTTTCCCTCTATTGACTCATATCACCTAGGCTGTGGTTTATAACACCTAGATTGTGGTTCATGTAAATTAGATGAACACTTGCCTCGCCAAAATAGGCTGGTATTTCAGAAGGGGCTTGTATCGAGCAACGAAGAAAAGAACAACAACAGGGGGTTTGAACACATTAATTATTAAAACGTCAGAACTGTCAACTTCTTGGAGGAAATGTGATCAGGGGAAGAAAAAAATTGCAAAAAGTTGCATTGTGAAGAACAGTTGATATCGGAGCTGTGTTTAATATCTAAAAAATGGGAATTACCATGAACACACAATATGATGAGAAGTCGCAGGTTTAAAACTAAACAGCTGTGTGTGACCAGAAGAAAACCGCTTGTTAGTGTGAAGGTTTTTTTTTTTTTTGTAAGTGTATGTGAGGGTAAATCGGGGCCATGGTGTGTGAATATGACATGTTTCCACATAGCTAAAGCTTATTTATCAACTGCTGTAGCAGCTTGTTTCAACTCATTTATTAAAATTTTCTGCATACTATAATAAGTGGCCTATAAGTTTTAAATCATGTTAATGTTTATCTGAGATATATATAAATATGCAAAATGTAATCTATTTTTTTGTTGCACAAGTTTATCTGTTTAAAAAAAAAAACCTGTCCTTCAGGTTCATGCCTCCTGATGATCCCCTTGGTCGCCATGGCCCCAGCCTGGAGAACTTCCTGAGAAAAAGGCCCATCATCCCAGAACACAAAAAACAGCCTTGTCCATATGGTAGATACTTACTGTATATCCTTCTGTTCTTCAGCTAAATGCTGCCATACAATCAGCTGTTAACTAGATCAGTGCATGGGTTGGATACATGAAACACATCAAATAATTAGCACGTATTTTATTCCCCATTGCGATACCAAAAGGTGTCCACTTGTAACATTTTCAATGCAGCAAAAAACCCGTTGTGATAGATGCATTTGTTGTTGGCTCCTTTAGGAAAGAAGTGCACCTATGGTCACAAGTGCAAGTTCTACCACCCAGAGCGCGGCACCCAGCCGCAGCGCGCCGTAGCCGATGAGCTTCGTGCGAGCGCCAAGACCTCCACAGCCAAAGGCACAAATGAGTCTGGCCTGGTAAAAAGCCACAGTGTTCCTGGCGGTTCTCGCAACGATAAAACCAGCGACGGGAAGCGTACGCACTCAAAGCGCCAGTCGGACCCCAGTGTCCGCACCCTTTCGTACGGTGACGTCGAGGAAAAGCTGATCTCCAAAACCAAAGCAGACTCCCAGAACAGCAGCTTGACGCTACCCCCTGCACCAGGTGGGCCCCCTTCCTGCCACGCTCACACGCAAGACCAGAGAGAACAACTGACGTGCTTCTCCAAAAGTCACGCAGTGCCAGCTTTTCCTCAAACAGACTCCTACCCCACCTGCGAGTCTCCAGACCTCAGCTACTACTCCCTTGTCCGTGGTTACTCCGGACTTAGCATGTCCACCCAAAGGAGCCCAGAGCGGTCTTTCCTGTCGGACATGGATGCACGGCTCAGTTCTGTGGCGTCCGACTGCAGCAGCGAGGGCAGCGCCAGCTCTGATTCGTATGGCACAGTGCCTCCTGGTGAGCGCTCCTGCATGAGCTCGCCTGACTCGCTGCTGGACGATGGGCTGAAGTGTCATCACTACCACCACCTCCACCACCACCGCAGGCAGTACCCACTGCCCATGGTCCTGCCTCCACCACCCCATCACCACCACCAAAGCCGTGTGCTTTCCCCAATCCCTTCGACTCACCCAGGGTACCATCACGGGATGGCCCGAGGACACAGCTTCACGCAAGACGACCAATCTCCGGAGCCCCACTTCAAGCACTCGGTGTCCTACATTGGCCCACAAGTCCAGCACCAGATGATCAGCACCAGATCCAGCTGTCCTGGAGAATACCCTCCTCAGAGTTCCCCACTAAGTCGAGGCTTGGCATCCACACGTCTGGACAGCGTGTCTGATTCCAGGCTTTATGAGCGCTCACCCCTGTTGGCCAGAAAGCCCTTCCCAGACCAGGAGCGGATGGCCAGCTGGGAGCCGTACTATCAGCAGCCCTGTTACGAGCCCTTCACCTTTCAGAGCCTTCCAGAAAACAGGCAGCAAGGTTGGCGGGTTCCTTGGGGACATCCTTCTCCTCCACATCTGTCCCATTCTTCCCACCAGCACCAGGAACCACCTGCCCTTGGTCGCTACCAGGAATTGCGTGAGAAAGTGTTCATCAACCTGTGCAACATCTTCCCCACCGAGCTTGTGCGCCTGGTCATGGGCCGGTATCCTCATGTCACAGATGCCCAACAGCTGGCAGCCGCCATCTTGGCTGAAAAGAGCCAGACTGGGTATTAAGAACGGATTGAAACCATAGCAAATAAATTGAGCGTGGATCACAGAGGCATCTCCTAGGGATAGTCCAGGTACTTGATAGGTTATACAGTGCTTCCGTTTGGAGGTTTTACAAGGTTTTTTTTTTTTTTTTCATGGAAACCTGTAAACATGGGTGTCGTGAGGACGAGTCACGTCTCAATTGGATTGTTTTCCTCGAAGTTGTAGCAGTGGAGAGTCATAACTGCTAGTAGCAATTTTGTCTACCTGAAGTGTGAATGTGGAAATGAGTGTTACATTAATTTATTTTAGCCTATGTTACCAAGAAGGTTTTGCTTTATGTCGATGCTTTATGTTCAGGTGAGCATGTACTGATTCACAAGGCACTTTTTTTTTTTTTTTTTACATTGCTGTTTATCAAATGTAACGTTTGATAACTTATGTCAATCAAACAAGAGCTGATGGAAGGCCAGACGATTTGTTGGAGCGATGACGCGATCAGGTCGTTTGAAATTGGGGTCCACATCGAAAAGTAATAAATGACCAAATAAATATCAAGCGAAGGGCAGGACCCTGTCTGCTTTTTTATCGTGACAAGGAAAAACAGTTCGCTCCATCACTTGAGGGAAAAAAAAAAAAGTAAGTGGTGTGTAAACATTTACTCCAAATTTAAACTGATTTAAGACATTCCTACAATATCTGGTCTTTCATAATCCTTGTGATATAATGCCTACTCTCACTTGAAATTTTTTATGCTTTGATTTTTAAGTTTGCTTTGCAATTTTCGAATCACGAATCATCGATTCTTTGGGGGGGGAAAGCGCCCTGAGGCGTGCCGGCTCAGTGAAGTCCTGAGTCTCCGAGTATTGTTTTAGTAGTGTAGTTGTTTTTAAATTATTATAATTTTGTTTTCATTATCAGGTATCATTTACGCTTTGTCATCGTGTCTTTCGTGGTGTTACAGACCTTTATTCATGTGTGGATGGTGTGGTCACGTGCTCATCTGTTACGTCTGGGAACTTCATCAGCCATTTCGCATCATGTCGCCAGTGTTACTTAGTGTTACAGTAGATCCAGTGGCAAGGTTTCCCCAAAAGGCACGTTTTTTTGTTAGTTTTTTTTTTAAAGAAATGAAGAATTTTTATTTGTACATAGCACTTTTTGGGAAACTTCTGTCATCATCCTTAGCCACAGGTGTAGTCGTAGGTGAGAGAAGACGCCACCGGTCTGTCTTTGTACCTTAGTTTTAGTAAGGGACGTCTCTGGCTTCACGCAACACGTGCACGCCGCCGTCACTCGTCGTCTCTGTCCCGGTGCCGTACTAGCAGTTACGAGAGGGGAAAAAAAAAAAAAAAAAAAACCCCGATTGGGTGAGAAGATTTTGTGAGTTCAGGAACTCTCGCCAAGATGTGTTTTTTTTTTTTTTTTATCTGTTACTGACGTGACCTGTGGTAGCCAGAGAATACCTGTCCTTGTTGATACAAATTGTATCTTTTTTTTAACTTAAAAAAGAAAACCAGAGACATTTATATACATATTATTAATCTATGGATAAAAAAAATATATTCACACAGTTATGTACAATATGTAGTACTTGTGTAATTTAAGATATTTTTGGCAACATTTTATCATTACTTCAAGGAAAACGGTTAAAGTTGACGTTTCCTTCTTTTCTTTTATTTGTGGGATATAAAAAAAAAAAAAAAGAGCATCAAATGCATCTTTTAAAAAGGATGGAGGGTAATGACGTAATGGATATTTACTATTTTATTTATTTATTTTCTTTGGAAGGCAAAGGGTTATTTATGGTCTATTCCTAGAATTAGTAATAAGTGGGTTTTTTGTTTTTTTAAAGGGGGGGTATGAAAAGTTTTTTGTTTTGTTTTTTACAATTTTATGAGGCAAAATGTTCGATCGTACCTGTATAATTTGTTTT
>JAOVVB010000028.1:6234979-6250244 GCA_028570985.1 Heterobranchus longifilis | reverse complement strand
AACAACAAGTACAAGCATTACTTGTAGCGATAAATCTTAATGCAGTGGTTCATGCTATCCGAGACCACAAGGTGACCTTCAGGCAGCAAGGCAAGACCTCTAGGGCTGCTTAGTCCTTGAGTAACAATATCCCGACCCACACCAAATGCAGGGTACAGCACCACACGATGCTGCTTGCCCCAGTCTGCCACAAGAACATTTCCATCTGCATCAATGCATATACCCCAGGGGCTGGTAAGCACAGGTCCCATGCCAGAGCATACACCCAAGGTGCGAATGGTGTTCCAACCAGGTTCCAACACCCTCACACAAGCTGCACGTCCAGTTTCATTGCCCCTCTCAGTCACAGCCATGAGACCTGTAGTGAGACATGCTGCCACCAGATAGGGCCTGTAAAATCCTGTGACAACGGTACGCTCTATCTTGGTTCCTGTTTTAGGGTCAAGTTTAAGAGTTGTCAAAGTGCCACGCCGAATATCAGCAACTAGAAACTCATCTAGCCTTGTCACGGTGACACCTCTCGGAGCCTCAAAGTCTTGCTGAGTACCAGAGCCCCCAAAGGTCTGTAAGAGGCGACCATGGCGGTTAAAGACCAGCACAGCACGTTCTGCAGCACATGTCAGCGCTATCAAGCCCTTGGAGTTAGCAGCAACATCAAAAAAATTGCGACAATGTCGAGAGGTAGAGTCAACTGCAGGTAGAGTTACTTGCTGCACAATGTTCTTCTGTAGGTCTGTTACCTGCACACGAACATTTCCACAGTCCACTACAAATAGCTGACCTTGAGCTGTGGCATGAACACCGCTAGGCAAAGTGAAGTCAGTGCGTCCTGAGCCCTGCTTCCCAAATTTCTTTACCAGAAGTGCCGCTCTTAGTGTTCGTCCCTTTTCCACAACCTTTGGCAGGCCTGAGGCTCCCCGTTCTTTTTTGCTTCGGTCTACATTATGTTCAACTCTGGTTCCTCTTCCTCTTCCTTCTATATCAGACATAGACCAAGAACGAGATACATGTTTGGAGCTCTCACAGCAGTCTTTCAGATGCTGGTCTTTTAAATCTAATGTTTCAGATCTTTTAAGGCCCTGACCCTGGGGCCTAGATAAATTATTCTGATTTAACCTCTTCTGAATCTTGTCTTTTCCATTCCTTAAAAGATGACCCCCGGCAGATAAGTCAGAGGTGGAGATAGAATGTTGGTTTTCTCCTTTTAGCGAGCCACTGCAGCTACTGGCAGACCTTATAGTATAGGTGTAACTGGAATCGGTGCTGCCTGCTGGGGAAGGGGATCGTCTTGGTCCACCAAAGCTTTGACCATATTGTGGAAGTTCCTTCCAAGAGAGGTCCACACAGCTATAACTTGATTTAGCTTCTGCAAAAGATGTCACAGGAGATGACATTTCTCTTTGGAATCCATGGTTTTGTTCATAATTCTCAGGCCTTCGTTCCTCTGGTGGACAGGACGGCTCTTGGCTTGAAACTGGAACAAGGACTCTTTGTTTCTGGTGGCCTTTGGAAAAACTATGTCTTCTGATTTCACTTTGCTTAGATAAAGGGCTTTCTGCCTCCAGTTCTCTTTGGCTTGATGTTGTATCAATTGCAAGGAACAGGTCTTCTCCATGTGCGTCAGAACTAAGAAATTCCTCATCCTGAGAGGATTCTGAGGTATCGCGCTTACGTGGCCAAACCTTATATGTTTTGGGCCTGGGCATCTTTACCTTCTCACCTAAGACATCATCTTTAGCTGTCGATAAACGAATCTTCCTTACAACACGACTTCTTCCACTGTTTGATTTTGAGGATCCTTTTTCTTCACCCCTATTACATGGGGCACAAAGCTGTTCTGATACAGCCACTGGATTGTCAAGTTTTATCTCACCAGTGTGAAGGGCACATTTTTGCCCATGTGGTCCACAGACTCCAACTGGAAAAGTCAAGCTGTGTTCTTGAACATTAATCTCCCCAAACTGAATAAAATTTGACTCAGGACTGGGATGGAAAGTAACTCTTTTCAGGGAAAGAGAGATCTCCCAAGGTTGCATTAATTCTTTAACTCCTCTCAGCAACTGATTTTTGTTTGGTCCAGTTGGGCATCTACCCCACATACGAATTTGCTCCTTCAGCTGGCCCATCTTTTGCGTCTGCCGGTCAATTAAGGATTGGCCTACCCGAGCTGCTGCTGCATTTTCTCTTTTAAGCTGTTGCAGTCTTTGTTGGGCTTCACGATGGTCTTTCTCGACCTTCTCCAGTAGACGGCGCTCTTCTTTCTGAGCAGCAAAAATTGCAGAATCAAGGTTCTGGTTTACTTCATCCACTTCAGCTGTTTGTTTCTCTGTAAGTCGGTGGAGTTCTTTCTCACCTTGTCCTAAGTCACATAGGGCCTGTGTTATCCATGTAGGCAGGGAGTTTAGGGGCTCAGTGGAGCTGTATACTTGCTTAGAAACTGTCCCAAGGGAGGGTTTACTATTGAAATGCGATCCAAGTAACATCATTATGAGAGTTTGCTAACTTTTGTCCAACAATTTATTGATGAAATGTTGCTGTTAAAAGAGAAGAACACCCATTAGATTGATAACACTATTAAATGCAAAACATGCAAGTAAACTTTAAAAAAATCTAGTGAACAGAATGTGCTTTTAGCCATCATATATATTTGACAAAGATTTGCAATTTTCTATTTAGTCAAGGACACTTCATGCTTTTGATGTTTTGTAACATCTGCAAGACATACGTTAGCATGACATAACATTTGGTACTTTACTAGCTTCCATTTTATTCTGTCTCTTAAAGTTAATAAGACAAAAACATACCTAATGATATTCCAGAGAAAGTGGAAAAAGTAACCAGAAAAAAAAAAACCTTTCCTAATGGCAGAAAACTTAATGCCTGTTACAAAGGACTGACACAGGAGACTCCTTCCATAACTGGTAAATACATGTATAGAAAACTTTTCCATAACAATGAGTATACAACAGGTAGTTCAGAAAGTGGGTCAGGATGGTCTGGAGTACTGAGGGGAGAGCAGCTGCCTGCCAAAACCTACAGTACATGCAAAACTAATCACAGAAGCAGTTACAGTGAGAAAATATCCCATAATCTGACAACTCTTTGTCTCCTACAGTAAGTCATTCTGAATTGCCTCTGAACCATCTTTCTTGTTTTGTTCATGGCTAATATAATCTACAACGCTAAGTGGAATTATTTTTAATTCAAATCCCTTTTTAACCCCTGACCACTGGCACTACTTGGCGTGCGAAACAAGGGATTCTAATGTTTCCCCTATATAACACTCAAGCTTTCCATTTAACACTATTAAGGATTCAACCCTGGAACGAGGTAGTTAGGCGATATTCCAAAAGCAGAACAGTTAAACTTGTAAGTTAAAAGTGGTTAAATAGTGGGTAAATAGTACCGTTAAGACTTTAAAACTACTTTCATCTGAAAATTACTGCTGTTAACAACTGTCCATCACTAACTATCGGTCACCAGCTCCACCAGTCGCGGTTAGTTCCCTTCAGGAAGTTGAAGAAGGATGTGTGTTGGAGGACAAAAAACGACTGGTTAAATAAAGAAACAAATCATAATCCATGGATAATAAATGGCACTTTTAGGACATAACTCCCTCTCATGTAATATTGATTCATCATTATATGCTTTTCTTTGTCAAATTACCAACACTTAATTTGTTTATTATTAGGCTTTCATTATCCACTGTGTGTGAACTGTCGCCATAGAAACAGTAACACATTAGAACAAGTACATTGATAAAAAGCATATTACAGTATTACAGTATTTGAAGTAAAGGGCACTGCTCTCTGGGACACTCTACATAAGCTTGATCATCAATCCCATATGCTCTAATTGATGAGTGAATCTCTGAAAAGCTTTGATACGGTATAAAATGATCATCCTTTCTTTCTCACCACAGTCTAGGAATGTACTGTACAATGGAATGCACTCTCTCATGCCCTACAAAAACAGGGCTTCTTGTGTGATGAAAGGTTAATGGTGTCAGTTTACCAGGGTGCTCGGACAAACAGATTCCCTGTGTGCTGTATACTGTATGAGCATCAGCTTATTCACTCTAACCTAAATACCTCTGATGCTGTCAGCGGATGGACTGTTTAGGATTTGTAACACAGTTTGTGATTTTCAAACTGTGTTAAAAATGAGAGTGACTCAAACAACCAGCAGTGAGAAAAAAAAAGTCAGATATGCTGCCTGTTTTTTTTTTATATATAGATTTGAGAATTATGCATTATAATAAATAATTTACGCTGCAAATGGGTCAGTATTTTTTTTTTTTTTTTAGTGCCACTGTGTGTTAGTGCAACAAATCCACTCCTTTAGTGTGGCCACCAGTGACCTATCAGATTACTTCACATTAAAGATGAATGAGGGCTCGGGTTGCTAATGTACCAAAGAGTCTGCGTAGCATTGGTGTGTGGATCAACAGAAAAAAATTTACATAATAAACATTGCTGCACCTTCCGTCGTTCACGCTGTTGTAAGGATATTTGGCAACCGTACTGTATGTAATAATATTGCTAAACATCTAGTTTGCAAATTTGTTTACATTCCCAAACTTTTTTTTTTTTTTTTAAACATGGATGCCACTAGATGGCATGCATGCATGTATTTGTAAAAACATTTAATGCACATGCGTGTCATATATAACCTGTAACATCTTTATAAGGAAATAGACATTATTTTTGTACACATACATACACACACACAGCCTACTAATATGAACATTTCTACTTTTCATGTTATATTTATTCATGCATATTTATACACTGTTATTAACTAGGCAGATCTAAATGTTCTTACCTGAGCAAAGGTGTTCGTCACATGCCTTATTCAGACTGGGTGTACACGAGCAAGCCCTCCCTCTGTTCCTCTCCTCTGCATCCTCCCACTATCTCACTATCATGTTGCAAACCCACACAGCCCCCCTCCACCTGTCTCTTCACATCAAAAATATTTATTTACCTCTTCTGTTTTATTCAACCATTTGATACTTGTGGTTCACCTTTATGATTCTGTAATTACTGTGTGTTAAGGGCATTACTCTACCCTGTGTTAATTCACAATTTCTGAATAAGCCTTTATCGGGACGTTACCTGAAACGGAAAGACGTAGTCTAAAATATTTACAACAACACCAGGAGAGCTGGCTCGAATGGAGGTCAGTTAATTGAGGCTCTAATAGTTCAAGCCCCAGCTGCACTAATCTGCCACTGCTGGACTCTTGAGCAAGGGCCCTTAACCTGGTCTGCTTCAGGGGCATATGCAAAGAAAAATAATTAGCCTTAAAAGTAGAAGACAAAAGCCTCAACTTTAGTCTTGTGCTATAAATGCACAAGCATCAATAATTCATTGATTCTCCACTAGATGGCATCCAACATTCTTGTTGGCGTTGTTCTTTATTGGTGCAGCAATACAATACAATACAATACAATATTTATGTTCAATACCTCAGTCACACTAATAGTCACATGGACTTCAAATGTGAAGTGGACTGTATGTGTTATGGTTTACACATTTTGCACATACACTCGTGTTTCTATTTTCACATTGATTTTTTTCCCCCTTTTATTTGCTTGTATGTTATTTTTACCATGGTTCATGCATGATTTATTTACATGTAAGCTCATATTATCCATGACATCACGTGATTGCTCTGTAACAGACACCATGACCGCTGGAGAAAGTGTTCGGATTACTACAGTGACTTATCCTTCTTAGAACATGCAGTTTCTGTTTATTAGCCCCTGACTGATAACTGATTAGGCGGCACAGTCGTGTAGTGGTTAGCACTGTCGCCTTGCACCTCCTACGATTCCCTCCTCTGTGTGAGAACTCTGTGAGTTTGCGTGATTTGACATTAATTAAACGAATGGCGGGCAACATTGTAATGCAAGAAGTCTACGCAATTAACCATGCACATACTGCAAGCATACGGGACACAATAAGGTTACAGGGAGCACCAAAACGAGACGCTTAAAAAAGATCTAGAAGAATCCACAGCCCTGAGACCAAGTGGGCGAGATTCAGTTACACTGGTGCACTAACCAATGTGCACTTTCATAATGACCTGCCAGTCATTTCTGTAAACTAGGATTAGCGGAATTGTTTTTGTTCCTGGCTTTCCCTTGGGGGTGGAGCTTCGATCACTGTATGATGTGAGTGACAGTATGAGTGAAGGTTCCTGGTTCGAATGTTTAATCATTAAGGTTTAAATCTTGCACTTGAACTTTTTGAAGTTGATCATAAAACCTTTAAGATGGATCTGTGTGAGATGATCCTGTGGTTCGTTACCACCACTGAATCCTGAACCTCATTTCACTTGTTCCTAGAAAGCTGTTAAAGAGTTAAATTTGACAAACACCTTTATCCATATATTGTAAATTCCTGAGAGATACAGGTTTTCCACAGTAGTGGATTCTGTTGTAGTTTTAGGATTCAAAGTCACACGCTCCTAATAAGTAGCCGTTTATTGAATGACTAATTACTGTGCTTACTCCTGGTTTCCAGAAGAGGGCATCTGTAAGCTGATGCAATGCTAGAGGTAGTGATCAGGGTGGTCTTTTTTTTTTCTTCTTCCTCTCACTGGGTGTCTGCCATTCCTTGGAGGTTTGGCTGATGGTGGTTCAGCATCAAATGTACACCGATACATTTGATCTGGCGTTATCATTCACATGTAAATATTTCTATTTACTGCATTTTTAAATCCTGTTATACTGCATTTCTCTTGAAATAGTCATATGATTAAAGCACTTTCTCTAAGCACTTCAGGTTTTTCACTTTTTAATGCTGTCTAGGAAATATTTGTCACTAGGTTTAGCCAAGGTTTAGATAGGCACCATTATTCAACTTAAATAGTTTTACCGTTCAAATACATTTAACGTCCACACACAGCCAATACTCTTGAAGGGACAAATGTCATGACATCATAATTTCGATACTTGTTTTTTCCCCCCCAGGGTGTCTTCTCGATGTTTATTTCATGTATTTTTTACAGACTCATCTTTGAATCATATTCGTTATTACAGTATGCTATACTGCTGTTGTTGTTGTTGTTGTTGTTGACTGTGGTACCTTTTATGATGTCCCTAAGTCATAGTGTTGCTGTAGCATCCACTGTGTAGCTGCTGAGGTGCTCAGACAAGGCCGTCTTTAAAAAAATAAAATAAATAAAGTCAGAAAAGCTTTAAATCACTGCAATGATTGCCATCATTCATTATTTATCCAGCAATTATTTTATCCATCTGGTTGGCTTCTTCTTGAGGAGGCACAGATATTCATATGGTTGAAGCAAGACACTTTGGCATCGTTCTGCCGAACAAGACGAAACCGTTTGTTCTCCGATGCAGATCGGCATTTAATTTCCGTTTTAAGCGTGCAGAAGGTTAGATTGCTTTGCTTAGGCACAATCTGGCTTTTTCATATTGCAAACTAAACTATTTGCACATGAATGTTGACCCCTGAACTATCCTTTCCCATCTGGTCAGTAGAGAATTTCCTTCTAATTTGATTGTAAGTCTATATGTTTCTTCAAGATTTATGTTTTTCATGAAATTAAGGCAATGTTGCAATGCAAACTCAGAACTGTCGCACTGTTATGATAATGTTTATCATAAAAACTAATCAAAATGAGTTAAGTTAACCAACAAGGTAAAACTAACTAACAAGGTAATGATAACACTGCCTACTAACTGTAACTTATTGATGTTCAGCTCTTTTAATCACGCTTGTGTATTGTATACATCATAGGCATGATAAAGGAATAATTCAGTTACAGTTTGGACTGCTGAAAGGATTATCGGAGCAAAATGCACCCTGGAATCTCAGGCCGTTTTTGAATTCATATTGGATTTTGGTCTACACTACCCTTAATCAATCCTGTGGCATCAACACAATGCTTATACTGTACACCAATTAGCCAGGACATCAACACTACCAACAGGTGAACTGAACAATATTGATCACCAACTCAACTATGCCCACCCATACCCACAGAGACCAAAAACCAGCCCATATGGTCTGATCCCACCGAAAAGTCAATGCAAATAGCACGAAAAAGTCGATGCTGGCTTTGACACAAACCAAACAAACACACCAGAACACCCAGTGCATCAGCCTTCAAACTCCCCAGATTCCAATCCAATTGAGCACCCATGGGATGCACCAGACAAACATGGATGTCCAATCCACTGAGGCCCCACCTCACATCCCACAGCACCCAAAGGGTCCACTGCTAACGTCCTCATGCCACATCACACCCCAAATGCCGTGAAAAACCATCCCCAAGGGGCCAAAGCCATCCCAGTAGCACAAGGGGAACTCAAAACCTATTTATAATGTTAATGGTTTTAATATTATGGCTGATTGGTGTAAATATGCAGGTTTCTAAATTGTGATGGTTTCATTTTGCTTCTTTATAAAGATGCAAGCAGACACAAACTTAGAGAAGAGGAAAGGATCTTATTGAAGCTTCATGAATGTACGCAGGTGATGTCCCTTCAGGGTTCAGTTCTCAGCTAACTACTGTACATGCCAAAACACTCTTTTCTCAAAAATCAAGCCTGGATCCAAGGTTAAAACAAAAATAAAACTTTCTCCCAGTTCCAGAACCACACTCTTGCCCACTATGTGTCTTCACTGAAGAGGATTGGTGTTTAACGTGTTCTAATAAATCTCCCATACAAGGTTGTTAGTCAGTTAATAGGACAAAATCTAAAAGGGCTATAATAAGAACTTTTTAAGATACAGGTCACAGACTTCAGTTAACAGTCATATTATACACATCAAACCATCACCCAGTCTTTTTTCATTCTTCATCTGTGCAGTTTTGGTGAGCATATGTCTCACAGGACTGAAAGCTGATATGGTCATCTGTTGCTGTAGCCTGTCTGACCCCACATTTAACCGTGCTGTGCATTCAGAAATGCTTTTCTGCTCATCATGGGTGTAAAGAATGTTTTGTTAGTTACTTCCCTTTAGATTATACCAGTCAAGTCATTCTGGTTATTAGCGAGACCTGCTGCTTAATGGGTATTTAGGGCCCAAGCACCATGACATCAGCCCTATGACGTCATAGTGTGTGAAGGCTCTCTTGTTTTTGGTTGTTTTTTCTCATCATTCTGTGTTAATTCTAGAAAATGTTGTTTGTGAAACTCCCAAGAAATCAGATCATTTTTGAAATACCTAAACTAGTTCATCTGATGTGGTATTTGATCTGGACATGATAACTGAAGTTTATGAACAGTATCTGCTTTTGGATTATTGTATGAATGAGAAGAAGATGTACATGTGTTCCTAAAGAAATGTTAATAGTCATTATGGTCAAAAATGCAACGACGGTTATTTTGTCAGGTTTTTCTTCTATTTAGAAAAAAAAAAAAACCTTGGAGGCAAGAACGTAGGAGATTCTCAGCCAGTTGAGAAGACTGGTTGGCGCCACTGGTGCCTATGTTAAAATGTAAAGATTTGCTTTTATTATCCTATGTAATAAAGTACAATTTGTTTCAATAAATTTATAATGTTAATATATCACACATACTTGTTTATAGTGAATTGTTTTGTCAAGCATATTCACAAATTTATCCTCTCAATTTATCGTTCATACTTTCACACAATGGATATTTTTCATTGTTGGTCATGTGGTTGTGGTTTTGTCATTGTTACACCCGCCAACATAACAACGGCAGACAAACGTAATAAACCACAAACGTAATACAAATCTGCAGCTTTTAATGTAATAGTCCCACAAACATCATACATTAGACACAGCATTATATTTGTGCACAGTTATTACAATTTTTAATGCTAAAGATTTTCACCTTCCCACAAACATAACAAATTCCTGCAAATCTAATCGTAATTGTTCTTACATTTGTCAGAAATATATCATGCTTATTGCATTAAATGCTGCAGATTTGTATTACGTTTGGTTTATTACGTTTCTGTGCTGTTATTACATTAGAGACTGTTACTGTTCTAATCACTGTAGATGTACTTGACTGGACAAACATGCATTCCACTAAACCTGTCTGTTTTACACAGGAACCAGTGTTTTAGTACTGAGCATTCGATGTTAAAACTCAAGCGACACAAATAAGATAACACATAAGTCAATCATGATTTAAAAAAAGAATAATAATAATAAAATGTGCTTAAATGGAAGTGTGTTAACAGGGAGGCTTCAGACTTTTCAGATATGTCAGGTAGAACAATTTTTTTAAATAATTTTTTTGATCATAGAAACACGTGATCAATTGTATCTCTGCTATTTGTTTGCCTACTCTATGTGACACATTTTTGAGTAGTTTGTTAAAATTAACTAAAATTCAGTTTATCATATGGTCTATTTTTTACTGAAATATACTACACACTCCTGAACCTTATATAGGTTTATTTTTTTTAAATTGAAAAAAAATTTAAGGCCTACTCGTGCCTGCGCGACACACAGTATTATAGTTGTACACTACTGTAGCATTCATTCATTAGTAATGAAGCATGAATCATTGCTCATTCTAAATAGTTACAAACATCTGTTCAACATTTGCTCTGGCATACAGCACTTATTGTAATGTCTGGCTAGCTTTATACTACTTTTACACACTCCTGAGTTTAAAATGTACAGAAAACATAGCTTTTTTCTTATACTTTTCAAATCATAATAAGCTTTTATTAGGTAAAACTACAAGATCAGCTTTGATAATCAGATATTCTCTCATGTTCGCTCTTAATAAATCTTTTACTGTAATGGTAACAGCTGTTTCAAATTGATGTTACATAGCAAAGTATGTTTAATGATTATTGATTGAGGATTATTGACGGAACCGGCCTTAAACTTGCCTATGAAGTGGATCTAAAGTAAAGTAAATTATTTTTTTGTTGCAGTACCTAGAAGCAGTGAATAGATACTGTGTAATATTGTAAACATTAGGTTGAAAAAATGCATGAATATTTCTCAGACTATGGTACAAATCACACTAGTATAAAGGAATAGAATTCGTCACAATGCGACTCCATGATGCAAATCCAGATGAGCAACATAAAGGCTTTAGGGACACAAAAGGAAATTGTAAATCAATGTGTTCCACAGGTGTACACTAAATCTTGAGAGTGTTCACATGAGGGCCAGTATGAATGTTATTCAGTTTCGAGTTCCATATGCCAAGATCAAAATCTTACAAGTCTTAAAGTCCTGGCATGTAGCATCTGCTCCAATGCACAACTTGAAAATTGGTAATTAAAGTAAAGTTCTAAAAGAATGGGCAAATATATATGTGATTTTACGTTTGTCAGATATACAGCCTAATATACCATGTCAGAATTTGTTGTCAGAGTTGAAATAGAAATACAAATGAAGGGAAATATAGATTATGGATTATGTTGTTGATTGATGCTAAATAGAGCTCAGACCAGGAGTCCTTATGAGTCCACAAATGATTAACATTTTCACAACTAGCCATGAAAAACCTTTTCTACAATCCAATCCTCATAGTATCCACTTTCACTTTCCATCTCTTCCATCTCTAATCCTGACCCTCCAACCCCTGTTCCCTCCCCTGCATCTGTCCATCACACATGCCTGCCGCCACTCATCCCACCCTCTACAAAGCACATCATCTTCTTTCTGTTTCTGACGGAGAAATGCTGGCGCTGTCTACATCGTTATATCCGTAATGCGTGATAAATGTTCTAGCAACCAGAAAAGCAAACCTGGTACAATTGAAGAATTTCACCTCACGTTTATTGGATATTGCATAGGGGCAATTACGGAGAATATTTGCTTGCCACGGCCAATTTTGAGTATTGTTTTCCAGATTATTGTCTTGTTTCAAATAATCTTTCCCAAGCACCTGCACCGCTGACGATTCAATAAACATGTTGCCTTATTGCTTTACGTCTTTGACAGTGAACAATGAGGCAACGGGGCAAACAAATATTATGCCTAATGCCAAGGGGGTCATGCGAAATGAATTGTTCGACACCACAGATAGGCAGTGCTGGTTATGTAGGCCTAGCAGTAATTCCAGAAATACCCAGGATGTGCCCTGAAAGACAGATAAATGGTTGGAGTCTTTTTAAATTTTGAATACGTATTTCACTTTCTCATATCTTCACAGGCAGCAGAAGGACTGTCAAGGTAGTCAAATTAAAATTCTCCCCCCTCCACGTGAACTTTTTTTTTTTTTTCTAATTCTAATTCAGAGCATATAACATTATAGGAACAATCGCAGAAACAAAACGAGCTGGAACTACCGAGTCGGGAACAGATGGCCCATAATTGCCTCGTGGAGGAAGCCAGGGAGTCAATTTTTACAGGTCTCGAGGGAGTGGCAGATGCAAAAAAAAAAAAAAAAAAAAAGTGCAGGTGCATTCGGGTTTGATCCGAGACGGCCTAAAGGAGGCATCTGAAAAAGCAAAACATTAAGGGGGAATTGAACATAGCTCAGTGTTCATGATCAAGGCGGTTGCTTGAGCTTAGGGCCCGCGAGATAGGGGAAAAAACAAATAAATAAATAAAAAACAAAACGTGACGGCAGCATGAAACCACAACAGATGCGGCACGAATTAGTCGCATCACGGTGCACAGATAAATCAGGGAGCACGTCAGTGGAAGAAAAAAAAAAAAAAACAGCAACAGAGACACGACACATTTTCCCCTCATGTCGTTACAATTTCACATGCAAGCATCGAACCCTGTAAAAAAAAACTAAACCAAAAAAAAAACTAAGCCTGAGGTTGAGGTAGAGCCAAGAGAACCTGTGATCTTTTTTTTTTTTTAAACGGGAAAAACTGCATGCACACCCCCGAGGTCACCGCGCTGTATTATTACTGTGATTTATTATGTCACAAATCAGTATCAAGAAACAATGTTGGGCCTCGCCGACTGTTTATCAGTTCTTTTGTTTGGGACAGTATGACAGCTTTTATTTTCAAGCATGTTGATTGATCTATAGCCAAATACTGTGAGGATGGGCAGCGTTCAGGTCAAACCGGGACTTGTAATGAAAACTTTTCTGAATGTAGGTGTGAAGACTTTAAGCACAATATGGTGACGAGACTCTTTTTTTTTTAAACATATGAACATATGTGCCTCAGAGCTCACAGCAGCCGTTTCTGTGAACCTTCAACGAGTGAGAGGCCTGATCCTTGAAAATCAAGCATAAGTCTTGTACTTGTTACCCATTTGCAGAAGAGACGCATCGGCCTGTGGGAACTGTACACACAATCATCCACCAGCACCACATGCACATTACAGGAACTCATCTGGGAGTCCCAAGTACAGTCTTGACCTTGCTCCAAACTACTTTAATGGTAAAGGAATTCTTGGGAGGCCAGCGCTTCAGATGTGAAATGGTCATGGCTCTGGAGTACTGCAAAAACATTTTACAAACGGGGATTGTATAGAGAAACAAAGGGCGTTTTTACCCTGGTAACTGTGTTCTGGTATTCTGCGCGATCAAAAGTCCCGGTTTGACTTGAACACTACTTACAGCGTAAACCTGTTTAAAAGTAAAGAAGTGCTTGTTTATTTACTTCTGGTGCTGTAAGGAGGCATATTGAGCTTGGGGTTGAGGAGAGCCGGCTGAATGATTCCAAGCTGAGGCTGTGGTTTTTATACATAACAGACAGACAGACAGACAGACAGACAGACAGACAGACACAGTAAATAGATAGATTTGTGCTAAACATACCCATATGATTTGAGAGACTTATATTGATTTATAATTCATTACCGCTTATATAATGTGAAATAATTGACCACGATCATGCTTATCTACTAAGATTTATCCATAATATGTTCTTATTAGATTTATTTTAATACAAACTTGTACTGTATGTTACCCAAGACAGAGCCTCACACAGACAGGCTGCAGAAAGAAAAAAAACCACACATGCACTGCCCACGTTTAAGCGAGCCCATAGAGAGCTTTAATCTGATTGACTGTCTTCTATTTTACCTCATTTAGCGTTTCTCGTCCTTCAGACATCATAATCGAATCGTTAAACAATACAAATGAATCATTTAATTGATTCCTCCGTAGAACAGGCTGCACCCTGGAGTCCTCCGGGTTACTCTTATGAGCAGTGACAGTGCTGGCCATATTCTGAACGAAACACAGCCCAAGGCTGGTCACTTGTCAGTCTCCGTCGATACTAGTCTCCATCACCAACGCCATAAAGAGCGCTCTTAAAATTCAGCCCGCATCCTGAATATGCTTTGTTCCAAGCGCTACCCCTTTTATAATCCCAAACTTGAGCGGCCTGGCAATATCAAACTAATAAATTACATCCTGCCTCCCCTATAACTCCCTGATAAATAAAAAAGAGGCTCCACTTTCCTCGTACAGCTGTGACCCAGGGTTACCTAGCAACAGGTCATGCCCAGATGAAAAAGCACAAGGTGGAGATCCACCTAGGAAGCTGTGCGCAAGGTGGGGGGGGTGGGGGGGGGGTGGTTGTCTGGGTGTGTGTGTGTGTGTGTGTGTGTGTGTGTGTGTGTGTGTGTGTGTGTGTGTGTGTATGTGAGTGGGGGGGGTTGCATCTTCACTCACTGACCCTTGACAGATAGAAAACGCACTCAGAAGAAACGTTTCTCGGAGTGACAGTGGTGTGAGGAGAGGCCTGAGCTCATCTGTGGCATGATTTCAAAAGCATATTGTCAAGGCTAGGATGTGTGTGTGTGTGTATGTCAAGTGCAGATAATAACAACCTTATTTATCAGTTTAAATTCTAAGGTCCAACATGACTCATGCTTTCGATTTAAAAAAAAAAAAACATAATTGTGATGTTAATGCATTAGATCCCTATGTGCAAGAATTAAACCTGTGTAGTATATACTGTAAGTGTGTGTGGGTGCATCTAATATTTCATGACCGTATTTGTGACATTTGTGCATTTTGGATCGTCAATATTATACTCCGGTCCGTTCAATGCATTAAGCATTATTAACACCTGAAACGATATTTGTTCTCTTTCCCTATTAGCCAAATCAAGGTGAATCAAAGCGTGCTGCCTCCAATAACAAACCGCCTGTGTCGCCTCACGTGTCGTCCCTGTGGAGCCAGGCAGCTGTGTGAGCTTAGCGCACGCTCGAGGTGAGCCCTCACACAGCACACACATAATCAAAGCCTATTTTATATGCGATATAAAAAGAAGTAAGATGCGTGTGGCTAAGACATACTCGGCTATTACCATAAAGATGAAATGTAGAAGTGAAACAGTTACGTCTTCAGCGGAGCAGCAGGATC
>JAOVVB010000028.1:6214284-6227434 GCA_028570985.1 Heterobranchus longifilis | reverse complement strand
GGAGGTGAGAAAGAGTGAGTGACAATGCAGGACTCGTTACTGAGCTCGAGCTGTCTGCAGAGCAACTGTCAGTCTTTATTATGGAGCGGAAGGATAGTGTAGCTTGCAGGTATAGTGGGATGAAGCAAGGACAGGGAAGGGGAGGGGGTGGGAGGTGTTGGAAATAGGGGTGGCAGCTGTGGTACTGTGTCCTGGTCTCCTCCAGCAAAACACCAGCTTTCCTACTGCGCTGAACCCATCTCCTGCTCTCCCACAGGGGAGGAATAGAAAGGAGGAGGTCTGTGCCAATCATCAGAGCTGTCCGTCATGTACGAGATACACTGATACCATCAACTACACTCTGTGTCGTGCTCCAGGCGCTGGTGCTGACCAAACTTACACCGTCATCATGAATTTACATTCTGAATAAAGTGGAAATGCACGGCAGTGTTTCATAGTAGACGTAGATTCTGAGACATCAGTTGCACCATGAATATTTATTAGCTTATTCATTTGTTTGTTTATTTGTTCATTCTTTTCTTTATTTGAGTGATTGCATGCATTTGTTTGTCTGATTGCTTGTGTGCTTATGTTTGTTTGTTTGTTTGTTTGTTTGTTTATTGCTTTCATGTTTGCTGAGCACTTTTATTTTTCCTGTTTGTTAAATAAATGCTTACATAAATAAATAAATAACAATGCCTTTTAACCAAACATAACCTAGTGTTTACTTGCTTGTTTGTTTCTCTGATTGCTTGCTTGTATTTGTTTATTTGTTTGCTTGTTCATGTGATTGCTGGCTTTTTTATTTGCTTGCTTGCAGTTGAGTTATTTTATTGTTTGTTAAACAAATGTTACACAACCTGACCTAACCTGGAATTTGTTTACTTGTTTATATGATTGTTTGCTTGTTTGTACTTGCTTGTTTTTTTCATCTGTTTGCTTACTTGTCTTTTGTAAGACAAGTAAGCAAACATCTCATCTAACATAACTTAGTATTTGTTTGCTTGCTTGTTTGCAGTTGAGCACTTATTTTATTTGTTAAAGAAATACTTTTTAACCTAACCTGACTTGATGTTTGTTTGCTTGCTTGTAATAAGTTTAAAATTCGCACAAAGTTTAAAGTTTACACAATATCAGAAAACCCTAACAGTTTGTTTGTTTGTTTGTTTGTTTGTTTGTCTGTTTGCTTGCTTGTGTTTGGTCACTTGTTTGTTTTTTTTCACTTGCTTGCACTTAAATGTTTGTGTTTTCTACTTGGTAAAGAACTGCAAAACATTTTAACCTAACTTTACCTAGTGTTTTCTTGTTTGTTTGATAGTCTTTTCTCTTGTTTATGTTTGTTTGTTTGTCTGATTATTTGCTGTTTTTTTTGCTTGCAGTTGGGGCACTTGTGTTTTTTTGTTTGTTGAAGAACTTCTACAGTGCTATTTAAACTTAGGACTGTCCATAAACAAGAATTTCATGTATTGGGGAAATATAAAACAAGCAAAAAAAACTAAAAAAAAAAAAAAAAAGCAGATTTGCCTTTTTTATATTTGGAACTTGATGTCTCATAGCAGTTGTTGAGTCAATAAACATTTTAAAATCAGTCATTTCTATCTTGTCAGGGTTTGGAAGTGAAGGAAGATACGAGTGCAAATATAGGACAATTTTATTTTTATTTAAATATTTTATTTCAGTTTAAGTTAAGAAAAAAACAAAATCATAAACATGACCTATGATTACATGACAAACCCATCAGATTAGGGAGACGTTCCAACAGCTATAATAATGAAAGACTTGTGAATATTCATGCACGAGTGAAAACAAAAAAATCATGTGACATTTTTGTTTGTTTCTTGTTTGTTAAACTGATTGGTCACTAGCATGTTAGCTTGTTTATTCATTTCTTCGATTGATTGTTGCCTCACTTGCTTGCAGTTGAACAGTTTCAGTTGTTGCAGTTTTTCTGTTGGTTAAACAAATACTACAATGCTTGTTAACCTAAAATAATCTTTTCTTGCTGGTGTTTGTTTGTTTAATTGTTTGCTTGTTAGTGTCTGTTTGTCTTCTTGTTTGCTTGTTTGTTTGCTTGCAGATGAGCACTTGTCATTTTATTCTGTTTGTTAAAGAAAAGCTTTTAAGCCATGATATAAATACTGGGGCTTATTAATCGAAAATCTGGTGCAAAAAGTCATGTGCCATGACACTATGAGGTGCAGTGGCTGATTGAAGTTGTAGACTTTGTGCGTATTTGGCATAACCATGACAAAGCTCGGTTATGCTGTGCTTCCATTATTAGATTAACTGTACTGACTCAAGTTTCATTTTAATTGTAATTTTAATGATCATGAGAAACATTTTCCTTTCCAAGGATTCCCAGGTCTGGGTCTCTGGGACTTCATAGCTAGCTATAGTCATGACTAGAGCTGCTCCTGCATACACACTCAACTCAGGTATCTACACTAGCTGACACTTTGTGTTAAAGTTTTAAGATACAGTATGCTTGTGCATGCAAACCTAAATTACTACAAATTTAACCAACAACCAAAAATTCGTTCCCCATTCCTGAAGAAAGAAATGACAGATTTACAGCTTACTCACTCAGTCATACCGTCTATACCGCTTAATCCTGTATACATGGTTGAGGGGGTCTTTCAGGCTATCTCAGGAGACTTAGGAAATGAGGCAAGGTACATCCTGGACAGGGTGCCAATCCATCGCAGGGCACACACACTCACTATGGATAATTTGGGAACACCAATTAGCGTAATCTGCATGTCTTGTGACTGTGGGAGGAAACCGGAATATTCGGAAGAAACCCACCAAGCACTGGGAAAACCAGAACCAGGAATTGAACCTGGACCCTGGAGGTGCAAGGCGGCAGTGCTAACCACTAAGCCAAGCACCGCCCTAGATTCACAGCTTATACTGTGTGTCTGTCTGTAGTGTTTGTTGCAGCCCAAAGAACTGACTTTTAACTATCAATAGAAGTGTAAGGATCTACAAAATGACGGAAAATTTTGTACGCACTTCTGTAAGTTGCTCTGGATAAGAGCGTCTGCCAAACACCTAAATGTAAATGCAGTCTGAACAAGTAAAGATGTAAATAATCACATTAAAAGATTACATTTACATTACATTTAATTTGTATGTCTTTTCAATTCATTTCAATTTTATTTGTATTGCGCTTTTAACAATTGACATTGTCGCAAAGCAGCTTTACACAATCAAAAGAATTATTGAAGTTTTTATGAAATGTGAACATGTATGAATCAAAATGATAAGATAGTCCCTGATGAGCAAGCCGAGGACGACGCCGACAGTGGCAAGGAAAAACTCCCTGAGATGGTAATAGGAAGAAACCTTGGGAGGAACCAGACTCAACAGGGAAACAAAATCTTTTCATTAGTGCAATAAACAAAAAAATTAAGCATTTGATCATCTATAGAGCCACTGTGCAACTCAGCTATGCTACTTTTGCTCTGTAGAAATTTGGACAAAATGGATAAATCCCCCTTTTTTTTTTTTTTTTTTAATCAAAACCAGTTTTCCAACAGTATGGAAAGACTGTATGATATTAAACAAGAGTTCTTGAGTGTGTGTAATACAGCAAACTATCAGAAGCTTCACAGACCTCATTCATAGTGTGAGCGTATGTTCTAGCAGATTGGACGATTTAGTAATGTAAACACTGGTGAGCCGTTGTTTACCAGACATACTCTCTCTCTCTCACACACACACACACACACACACACACACACACATGGACACATACACCTAACTCACTTTATTAGCTGGGTCAAACACAATCACAGCTCAGCCACACAGGGTTAGCTAATTATGGGTGGCAGCTGGCAGTGAGGGCTTCCTTTAGAGGCTGGCTGCTGGGTAATGTCCATGCGTGAACTGTGTGTGTGTGTGTGTGTGTGTGTGTTGTTTTCATCTTCTTTTAGGGAGGAAATAGACTGAAAAGACAGGAATTTCTAATCATATTTGGACATTTGCTCACTAAGAAGAATTGTTTGTTTGTTGTTCATGCTTGCTTGTTTACTCATTTGTTTGTTTGATTATTTGTTCACTTTTGGATTTTTTTGCTTTTTTTGCTTATTGTGTTGTTTACTTGCTTGTTTTCACGTTTCCATTTAATTATTTGATTTATGATTTTTTTTTTTTGTATGTTAGCTTGTTTACTGGTTAGTTCATTTGCTTGCATGTTTGTCTATTTGTATCCTTTTTTGTTTGCTTTTCTGTTTGTTTTATCTTTCATGTTAGATGTTCATTTTTTTGTTTGTTTGTCCAGTTAGATTGTATGTTTGATACTTTGTGTTTTTCTATTTGTTAGTTTGCTTGTACTGTATGTTTGTTTAATTATTTGTTTGCTATTTCATTGTTTTTTGTTTCATTGTTTGCTTTGTTTTGTTCTTGTGCTTGCTTTTCATTGCTCACCCGAGTTGTTTATACTGTTTGCCTGCCTAAATGCTTTTTTAGTTGTTTGTTTGCTTGTCAATTTTATTGTTTTTTTTGTTCTGTTTTACGTGGTTTTCCTAGTTTTTCTATTTTTTTGCTTTTTTTTTTGTTTGCTATACTGTATCTTGCTATATATATAGATTATTATTATAATTTTTTTTTAATGTTGGCTCCTTTGCCCACTTAATATTTTCTTTTTTATTTTAATACTTAAATTGTTTTGTGGAAACATTGCAACTTTTATTTTCAAAACTAAAATAGATTATTCAGGGATCAGGGCAAGGTGTAGACACTATCAACGTACAGTCATGTGTAAGGTAGTGCTCCCTTTTTTAATTCTTTTGTTTTTTTTGTGTAAAGACATAATAAAGAATATCCGATTGTAGCAGGCTTCAGTACTAAGCAACCTCTAAAAAAACTGAACGATAAACACATGCAGGCAAGACCAAGTACCCCACTGATCTAATAACTTGAGCCACCTTTAGCAGCGCTAACTTGAAGTAATCGTCTCAACTCATTGTAGAATTTTGCCTCATTCTTCTTTACAATTTTGCTTCAATTCATTGAGGTTTTTGGGCATTCGCTTATGCACAGCTCTCTTAAGGTCCCACCACAGCATTTCAGTTGAGTTGAGGTCTGGACTTTGACTAGGCCATGAAAATACCTTGATTATGTTATTTTTAGCCATTCTGATGTAGATTTACTGGTGTTTTCGGATTATGCTGTTGTATGACCCAATTTCAACCAAGCTTTTAGATGGCCTCACATTTGCCTCTACTCGGTGTCTGCAAGGTCCCCAAAAACAAGTTCAAACCTTCACCTTGCTTCCATGTGCTTTAGACTGAAGAGGCTTTCTGTAGTGTTTCAGTCTTCTTCTAATTGTGCTGTCATAGACTTTAATAATTAACATGCTCAGTGAGGCCTGTAGGGGCTAAGATGTAGCTTTTGTTTTTTTTGGGTTTTTTTTCCCTAAACATTGCACATTCTGATGTTGGGGTCAATGTGTTGGGACGTCCTCTCCTGGGAAGACTCTGGCAACAGTCTTAAATGCTTTCCACTTGTAAAATAAGCAACGACCAAGACCAGCAACCTACCAAAATGTCTGCTTTTTTTTAAGAGGTCTGCACACCTGCGGATAATCATTTAATCAGAGGCTGATGATTAGCAGCACCTGGCTACAACCTACCCTCTTAAATCCTGTAGAAGCATAAAAGGGGTACTTAGTCTTGCCTGTATGTTGTTTGTTTTCCTTTTGGCTTTATTTCTGGTTAAATAAATAGTGGCATTGTGAAAAAAGTTATATCTTTTTGTTTTTTCTGAGGTTAGATTTGTCTAATATTAGGACCCACTACAGACAGATTTAAAACATAGAATTAAAAGGAATGGCCATTAACCTTAACACATGACTGTATCTAACATATTGTCAGTTATCCAGAAAGTATTGTGCTTGTTCGAGTGTGTGTGTGCATGTTTGTTCATGGAGCATGAAGAATGCATCTAACATTGTTGTACACAGCAAACTGTTTGCCTGCATATTGATTTCAGGACAGATATGTGGAGGAGAGCCTGAATTAATTAAGCGAATGAGGCATTAAATTAATGCAATGTAGCTCATTTTTTGAGTGTGTGTGCGTGTGCATGTGTGTAAGCGTGATAGAGATCCAAACAACAGTATAAGTAGCTGTTATGTGTCTAGAACCGACAGCCTTACCTGTGCTGCTGTTGTATTGATGGTATTGAGATAAGTTATTTGATGACCAAGTGATGGTGAAACATTCTATCCTTCACACAAATTGATCCAAGGCTCCTTCGTCCACTGTGCTCTATTTGATTTAAGTCTCAATTTACACGAGGAAAAAAAAAAAAAAAAAAAAAAAAATTGTGATGACCAAGAAAAGAGAATCCTTCACAACCAACTGGCGGTGCTGGATATTCTGCAAATTGGACGGCAAGAGGACGAAAAGTAATTTCCATGAAAATCAATATTAATATCTGTCTGCACGAGTGGAACATTATCCTCGCACCCTTAACCTACTGCGGGTGAAATATGAAAGGGAGGGATACGAGGGGAAATAAAAAAAAAGAAACCCATTCATCGGGCACACTAATTTTGATTCTGATAGGGAGCACTAGAAAACAGCATTTCTCTCCTCCTTCAGCAGTCAAATTGGAGGGAAAATATATATCAAAGTTGACAGGTTTGAATAGGAAATGCAAGGCTACTCCGACCTGCCAGGGAAAGAGAGTGAAAAGAAAACAACTGCATATGACAGGCGGAGAGAGAACATGTTTTCTTGATAAAAAAGTTATCTGTGCGAAATGGAAACACAAACAGCGAAGATTCGGCGAGAATAAGGGATTAAAAAAAGACTATAAAAGAGGACCTTATTATACCCGTCATGGAGAAGAGAGGCCGACATGGTATATTAATTTTTTGCCGAATGATCTACCTGCAGGCAGGATGGTAGTATGGTGGTGAGCACTGTGGTCTTGCACCTCCAGGGTCGAGGGTTTGGTTCCTGCCTCGGGTGTGTGTGCATGGAGTTAGCGTGTCCCACCTCCCCGTGCTTGGTGGGTTTCCTTCATTTCCTCCGGTTTCCTCCCACTCACAACAACTAAAATAATTTATTCAGGGGTCAGTGCATGATGTCGACACTTAACCGATGTATCATCCAAAAAGCTTATGTGTGTATGTGGGTGAGAGAGAGATTTACAATACATGTAGTCATTTCCAAATCGACTTTAGTGCATGAGTGAGTGTGTGTGCTTCTGTGCCCTGTGACCTGATTGGCATCCTATCCAGGGTTTACCCTGCCTAGTGCCCCATGCCACTCCGTAGGCTCCATGCCACCTGTCACCTTGTACAGGATAAAAGGAATAGAGAATGAGAGTCAGAGAGAGATGCGACTGAGGACGAATTGCAACTTCTTGCTTTTAGAAGCTGGCACACACTCATATGCATCAACACACACAAACACTTGGTTCAAAATACCTTCATTCATAATTTAAAAACAATTTGGCTTTACTTTTTTTTTTTTAGCTTGAACCACATCAGTCGTTAATTCTCTAATCTGATTGGTCAGGATGTGTTGATTAATTTTCTATAGTGTAACCTACAATTCAATCATACAGTGTTAATGTGATCGTTCTTATATATTACCAATTCTACTGTAACAACCTTGGGGGCTTAAAGACATTCCCAAATTTGATCCCGAACTGGTGCGATCTCAAGATCTTCAAAAATCAAAACGCCATCATCAGAGTTTCATACATGGAACATGCATACATGCATATCTGTATCTGTTGAGACGGGCATTCTTTAGTTAGTTAGTTGCTCCCAATGCACGAGAGAAGACACTATGGGTGAACTAACAGTACATGATCTTGCTTTAATTATCAGTAATTGGTAGTGCTGGGCTTCAACTACTGACACCACCAGGTTGCCACTTTTGGGCAATACCCAGCCAGTAGAAATGGAGGGCATATGGCATAAAGCCTGTGGGAATAACTTGCAGATCGAGTGATCCGATGAGGCAACCCCGAGGAAAGGGAAAAGCTTGGGGGAAAAGAATGATAAAAATCTGTTAAACAGCCACAACCATTTAGTTGAAGTTCTTTTTGATGGCATTAACTTCAGTCGTGTCTTTTCATTATACACACGTGTAATTAGGAAGCTATTTTTGGATGTCAGTATTGTTTTTCACATTGGACAAATGAAGATCATAGTTAACAAACGGTCGACATCGGCTAGACGTATATGTGCTGTTATTGAAGAGGAGGATAAAAAGACAGGCTGGGAGAGGAACGCCTTTTTATAGCTGCTATGACATAAGGGATCTAAATCCAACTCTGAATGGATGAACACAATATTTAATTTCTTACTATATTGGCTTCTGCAACAACAGCTTTAAAAGTAGTTAAAGCGGATCACAGGTCATGCTGTCTATAAATGCACTCCTACTTATATGCTATTGTAATATCGTGAACGTGGTAGAAACACTGGCCTCCCTGGAACTCCTTTAATGGAATGTAATCAATAGATTGTTATTTAACAAAGGTAAAAATGTATGTATGTTATACGCTGTATATACAAAGGAAAATTACAATGGAAATAATTTGAAGTAACTACACATAATCAAAAAGGTGTTATTATTGAAAGTAAGAAAAGAAAAATTTTATTTTTTATGATACATTACTCTGATATATAGAAGGAATAAAGTTATTTATTTAATAGTGTTATTGCTATCAAACCTCAACATTCATTATTTTTTGTCCATATTTATTCCATATTTACTGTATCTACAGTAAAGCCTGTTAAAACCTACATATTCCCACTGCAGTAAATGAGATAATATAGATCGTATAATATGGTGTGGTGTATAATCCTAAACTTCACAATCATGCCAAATGTACACAATGCTCAGTATATTACTATTCTGTGTGTATTTATTATTATTTTTTTTTTTAAGAGTTGAAGATCTTGGGGGGAAAAAAACATGCACACACACACACACACACACACACACACACACACACACATTAGCTTACTGCCTACCCCAGAGCAAAGATGCCTGATATACTGTCTGGATTTATCGATCCACTTCATCCTGGCGAAATGAGATGCAGATAGCTGTGTCCCGTCTGTAGAAGCCATAATCATGATCCAATATGGGCTATCCTGACCTCACTATTGAATTTTGGTATGCCTACATAAATCTGATCGATGTCTTATTAGCGTTCGTAGTGAGAACATTTGTGTAAAATATTCCTCACTGTTTTATAACCTTGTATCGAGTTTAAGACATTTATCCTTGGATGATATTATTCAAATATTTTTTTTCGTAGAGAGAAAAAAAAAAACACATTTTCAAACAGGGAGCAAGAACAAATTCTCTGGCAGCAAGACAAACTTTTCTTCCTTTAAAGAGAATAACTTAACCCTAGAACAGAGGAAGATATGGGGATTGAGGAATACTCCTAACAAATTTTCCGCGTATGTCTATATTTGTTTGTTTGTGGTGTGTGCGTACACTTTTCATCTTTGCACTTTGCCTTTCTTGCTTTAACTTGCTCTCCCCCCCCTCCTCCCAAAGCCCTTGTAGCCATGGCAACAATGCTGATCGATCCAATGCCATCTGATGCCAAACCCCTAGAATTACTAAAAAGACGAGAAGGGGAAGACGGGAGATGATTTTGGTTTTAAATGTGAGCCGGATTAAGAGGCACTTGAAAATGATAGAGTGACTGATTTACGGCTGATTTATGGAAATTTTTTAAATAATAATGCATTTAATTGTGAAATTGAGTCAGAGATACAAAAAACGAGGTTGGAGAGATGGGCAGTTATCGTGATGTCTATCAGCAGAACACAGAGACGAAATGAAATCCTTAAAAGCACCTGCATGCACATATGTACTCGATTCTTATTGAAGCACAATCCAAATGCCATGGGGGTTCAGATACTCTGTGTGTGTGTGTGCGCGCGTGTCTTGCAGTGTCTCAGTATCTGCATGCCTGCGGGACTCAGGACTCCGATCACAGGCACACGTCACATGCTGTTTCTTCATCTGGGCCAGGGCCATGCGATTGTCTGAACTCTGTGAACTAGAGCCGCACGTAGCTGTTTTAGGGTACGACAAGACAAAGGAAAATAGCTGGCTTGATTAAGCATGTGATCAACACTGAATTTGATTTAAGGCCAGTGGAAAATATTACAGCTTCCAGTGGGTAGTTCGGGTTGATATCATGAATAGAGGCACATCATTGAGAATAATGGTTTTGTGTATAGGACCAAGACCGTGCCTGTTTTTACTTGTAAAAGATGCCCCAAGCACTGACCCCAGGTGCTACATCATTGACGTACTAATATACACAAAATAATAGCGCACTGGATGTATTTTGCAATTATTGATGGCAGGCGAATCAACAGACTGTAAACTGTGCTATAGTGCAACATCAAGAGATGGAACTACGGTACACCATACATTTGACCTGATAAAACATCTTAAGCATAAAACTAGACGCACACAACAGCAACCAATTCAGCCTAGGTGTGAAAAAATGCCTACTGTCAATGCTAGGTGAGAAAAAAAAAAAAAAGATCTTCCCCGGTATGATGTTCTTGATAAACAGAGTGAGAGCTGTTGAGATCATCTTCTCCACTCAACTCAATCCAAGTTAACTAATATAGATAGTGAGTGCATGAACTTAGCTCATGAAATCAGCTTATTCATTTACAGCAGACACCCTTATCCAGAGCGACTTAAAAAGATTTTCCCATTATAGGTCGGAGCAGTTGAGGATTAAGGGCCTTGCTCAAGGGTCCAACAGTGGCAAACTGTTGGTTGTGGGATTGAGAAGGAACCTAACCTTCTGAACTGGAGTCCAATACCTTACCCACTGAGCTACCACTGACCTATTCTACTTATAACTACTAGGAATGCACAGTACATACAAACATAATCCCCTGCTTCACTAATGCACTTATCCCAATGTTTCGTTAGCACTTGGATACCATCAAGTTTTTTTCAGCATGCAGGTGCCAATCAGACCGCCTGCTTCACGTCTGAAACCCCGGCCTCCCAGGAACTCCTTTAATGGCCCCAATGTGCAGAAATTTATTGGAGTGTATGGGGGATGTTGCAATAACTCCCAGCTGAGTTCCTGTAATGTGCAACTGATGTTGGGGAATGAGTGTGTGTACAGTTCCCACTGAGAGATACAGCTCTTCCACAAATTAACGACAAGTTATCCAACAATTTTCAACTGACTGGATGTTGATTGCAGTGGGTTCTGAGTGACCTACCCAAGGATCGTTATTTGTTAATGTACTGCCTTCTTTAAAAAGTTTGCATCATTCAAATATTTTAACTGTGGCTAAGAGTCTCATCACCGTTCTGTGATTGATGTCTTCTCTAACAAAAATTTCATCACAAGCCCCGATTTGATTTAAACATCCTTCATAATAATTTAACTTGAAATAAGCTCCCAAAACAAATTTACAGTATATTAATAAAGTGCACTGTCTTTCTCCTGCCAGGAGGTCATACAGAAACGCAGCTGAGATACGTCTGGTTTCAGTATCAGTAACAGCGAGCATTAAAAAAACATCGACTTGATCTTATAATTGGTCTGAACAAACATGGCATTGAGGAAGCACTTGGAAAGAGAGTCTTTAAAAGATAAATTGTAATGAGTCTCTGATTGCTTTTGTGCCTTTATTGGCCAACTGGAGTTTAGTGATTTCTGACAGTAGAAACTGGGTTATGTTACTGGTGATGATAACATAATGCACCTATAATATTTTACGAAAAAGTTTAAATGAAAACCTATGATCGCTGTTGCACAAATATGGACACTAGTAACTAATTTTCCTAAAACCTTTTTCTATTAATACAGCACACATTGGATTCCAATCTTACTTGCTTCAATCCTTCAAAATCCATCTTCAAGTCATACCGCAGGTTTATAATAGGATTTAGACCTTGATTCTGACTGAACTATTGGTCCATGTCTTCTGAAGCTGTTCCTGTATCGACTTGGATTCGTACAGTACCTTGGATTGGTATTGCATTAAAAGGTGAAATTTTGGTTCATTCTCAGCTGTCTAACAGAAGCAGCATGATGCTGCCACCACCATGCTTCATCCTGGACATGTTGTTTTTTGGATAATAAACTTCTTTCTCTTCTTTTGTGCTAAACTTATCCTTTAGAATTATGACCAACAAATTCCACCTTGTTAGCACAGCTACATATTCCTGCTGTGTGAAGGACAACACTGATTAATGCAATTTTTCTCACTATTATACAGTAGATCATATTCATGTGTCATGTCATAATTCTAGTGATATAAGCAGGGCTAACTAAGAGTTTCATGGCATAAAATCAGTTTCTTAAAATCAAAGACATAGATCAGGGAGTGACCATATCGCATAAGGTACAAAGGACGTTCAAGTCAAACAGGGAACTTTCTCATGAATAAAGGTGTAAAACCAATTGAAATTTACAGAAGACTTCAAGCAAAGTACGATGATGAGATTCTTAGCCGCACTTAAACACTTGAATAACGCAAATGTTTTACAAAAGGTCATAGGTCTGAAAATGAATAAAAATCCCAGCTGATGTGGCTTGGAACTCACTGCAGTCATTCCTGTGAAAATTCAGCAAGTGAAACACCTGATCCTTGAATAATGAAGGATAACTTGTCACCAACTTGCAGACGAGACACATCTGTGTGTAGGAACTGTTCACACAATCATTCATGAACACCACTTTCACAGTAAAGAAACTCAGCTGGGTGTTATTGCATCATCTCTCATACAGTCCTGACCTTGTTCCAAGCCATTTCCACATGTTTGGGCCATAAAAGGAGTTCCTGGGAGGCCAGCGTTTCAGATGTGAAGCAGGCAATCCGGTCATGGCTTGATGATATCCAAACACTAGTGAAACACTGGGAATGAGTGTATTAGTGTAGCAGGGGATTATATAGAGAAATACAGGGAGTTTTTACTCTCATAACTGTCATCTGTTATTCTGCACAATCAAAAATCCCGGTTTGACTTGAACTATTGAACAAACTTGAACAAATTATATATAATCCCTTTTTAATCCTTCTCTAATCCTGACTGTACAATCATAAAAAATGACTATATACACTGAACAAAAATATAAACGCAACACTTTTATTTTTGCTCCCATTTTTCATGAGCTAAACTCAAAGATC
>JAOVVB010000028.1:6197498-6213644 GCA_028570985.1 Heterobranchus longifilis | reverse complement strand
GATACAGAGAGAGAAAATGGATCTTTAACCTCTCTAATGAGACTTGCTTTTGCTTTACACGTGCGCTGTACACACACGCTTACAGACACAAAATAGAATATGTTTTACGCACACACACATGGTCACAGTGTTATAGTAAACAGTACAAGCGTGCATGGATGTTGATTATACCAGTGAGAGACGAGCACTAAGATCCAGCAGGGGAGACGATTACCCACAATTCCGCAGAGAAGAGAGAGAAAAACCGTTGGCTCAGTTGTGATCACGTGACGCTCGGCGTCAAAACAAGAAGCGCATGTGTTATACGTCATACTCGGTGCTCGTAAACCAAGACTTGTTCATTTTCCAAGTCAAAATTTATTAAAAATCTTTGCTCGTCTTGCGGAACACTCGAAACCGCGTTACTCGCAATCCGAGGTTTCACTGTACAGTGTAAAAGATTTTCATGTGTTATACAACAAGATAGTCGAGAAAAGTCTACCTATGTACACATCACCGAAGCAGCTCCAAAGCCAGTGATAAACAACAGCAAATAAACAAACAAACAGGAGGTTATGCTCGGATAGCGTAATTGGTAGTGCTAAAGAGGTGCGATTACGCAAAATGGTGTGAAGGAAATCAAATAGAGAGAAAGAAGAGACGAGGATAAAAGGAAGGCGAGCGTAAAATGTTATTAGGGGAAAAACAGATGGCCGAATTCAGCAGACCCTGGGGAATACAGGGGACAACTCGCCACACCTATGCTTATGAGCGCCAAGTAGGGTTTTAATAAGTGTGTGTGTGTGCATGTGTGTGTGGGTGTGTGTGTTGTGTGTGGTGTGTGGCAAAATGCACCTTTAGAAAGTAAATCAGTGCTGCATGAGTGATGTCATAAAAGAAAGGGAAGAAGTCTGCACTGAATGCCGAGTACCTCACATATGCAACATAATACGCTCATACACTCACACACACTCACACACACATGCGCACGTACTCAGATGACAGGCAGAGAGTGTAAATGAAGGATTTGGGGTTCCATCCCGTTACATTATGCAGCAGATGGCGTACAGGCCGAGCCAGGCCGGGGCAGTCCCAGGGGTAACACACGCTGGAGGGGGAGGGGAGAGGGGACAAAGCTGCCCTCCTGCCCTTCTCTTCTCCTCTCCTCTCATCTCTTCTCATCTCCTCTTCTCATCTTCTCCTCTTCACTCCTCCCTCGTCTTCTCACACCTCTCTTGATTTCTGATTTCCTTTTGTCACGCTCATGTCTGAAGCACGGCATCCTTCACTTCTTCAGCTGCTCCTCACCTTCACCACTGTCTCTTTTCTTTTTCCTCTTTCACGATTCTGCCCTGTTCTGCTCAGATAACCATTACTTCAATCTTCCTCAGAACTCTTTCCCTTTCTTTTTTTTTTTTTTGCGTTCTCTCCACTCAAGTGAAGCTGCACCTGAGGACCACTGCAGAAGATGGTGACCCTGAAGGACCGGAGAACCCATGTGGGTGTGCGTGCATGCGTGTGTGTGTGTGTGTGTGCAGATGTGGCTGGATAAATCGTGGGTTTGAAAAAGACAAATGAAGAAAGTGACTTGTGTATGCATACAAAGAGAGAGAGGAAGAGAGAGAGAGATAATTACAATCATCAGCAGCATGGTTCTGGTTGTTGGTTTTAGAGTTATGCTGATTAGCATCGTTATGTTTATGATCGCTTTCGCTGTGCAGGTTCATTAGTTTAGCGCTGCTCATTACAGCCCGCTGCTGTACCTGAAACAAGGGCACACAACAAACACTGAGTTAGAACTATTGCTCAATCATTGTCAATATGATAATAGACTCCTCTACCGACATAAAAAAAAAAAAATCACTTCTCATCACACAATACACAGGTATGAGGTTATTCTCATTTCGCAGCTCTGACTGCACTAAATGTTCACTGGAAGTTTTGAAACATATAATAAAAACAACCTAAATGTGAAATATGTAAAGTTTTGTGATGTTTTTTTTCTTGGATCTTGATGCATCTCAAAGAACACTTAATGATTTCACATTTAGGTTTACATTCTTAGAACTTTATAGGAAGTCGGGATCTTTAATTCTTAATTGGGCAAATAACAATGTTTGGTAACTTCAGAGGACAAAATTAAAAAATATCCACAGAAGTTAGATAAAGAAATCTAAATAAAATACTCAACATACGAACGAGTTCCGCTCTGAGAGTTCGTTCATAAGTCCGATTTGTTCGTAAGACCGAAAAACATAGGCTACGTACTAGGATACTAACACAATTAACTATACACAGTATAAAACTATCATGTTCAATGATCTTGCACTTGTTCTTTGGTTGAATGATCTATGTTAAAAGAATGAGCAATGTCTTCCATCTTTTCACCTCGCTCCATTCTATCAATTATTTTCTATCACTTTTGTCTCCATCATTATTGCTTGCCGCTTCTTAGCAGCACCAGTTTCAGGCCGCTGCTTTTATGCTAGCTTCCAGATATACAGGGATACACGCTGCACACACGTGACAATGTACGCCAAACATCAATATATACAGAACTGTGCAAAAGTCTTAGGCACCATATTATATGCTGTACTAAATTGTTATATATGTTTATCATGTCTCTGTATATGAATATGAAATATTTTTAATTTCCAAGACTTTCAGTGAGTTAACCTTTGAGAGAAAGCTTAGTAATTCAACTATATAAATGCCCTGAGTATCAGGACAGATAACGAGTGAACGCAGTTGTGGGTAAAACAGTGTTATTAACCATTCAACCAGATAATCAAATAAAACTCGTGAGATCAAATTACAGATGAGGATCAAATAATGTACAGCAGAAATAAACTAGGTTAAACAATGAGCTAGTTCAAAACATGCAATGGTCAAATAATCAAAGAATATACAGCTTGATAAGGTACTGGACATAAATCACAGTGTGTATGTACACCGCACAGTGACTACAGGTTTCACAATCCTATTTATAGTATGGAGAGAGTGTGTAATGTAGTTCAGTGGCTCATTTGTATTCAAGTGACCTTAAATGTGTGTGTGTTCAGAGTTGTGCAAGGCATGTTCAGGTCAAACTGGGACTTTTGATTGTGCAGAATAAGAGAACATGGATATAAAAGTAAAAGTCTTTTTATTTCTCTCTTTATGATCCCCTGCTACACTAATGCACCTATCCCTGTGTTTTTACTAGTGCCTGGATACCATCAAGGTAAAAGGTTTTCCCAGTACATGGAAGCAATGATTGGACTGCCTGCTTCACGTCTAAAACGCTAGCCTTCTAGGAACTCCTTTAATGGCCCAAACATGTGGAAATGGAAATTGGTGAATGATTGTGTGTGCAGTTTCCACAGACAGATGCGGCTCTTCTGCAAGTTGGCGATGAGTTATCCATCGGTTTTCATGGATCAGGCGTTCCACATGCTGAATGTTCATGGGGACAGCTCTGAGCCAGGATTGTCATTCTACTGTAAGTCTTCTTCCCAAGTCTTTTGTAAATATCTTTACAGTTCTTTGCCTTCATTCACAAGAAATTATTATTTATATATATTTATATATTTTTTTATTTAGAATTTGATCATGAATGTTCCATTATTATGATAAGTTACTAACTGCAAACAGGTGAAATGTCAATTTCATTACATAATACATAAACAGCTCCAGAAACTGATATATTCTAATTTAAATATGGATTTCCCGACTTAGCAGCTAAGTTTTTATAGGTTGTGCAGTGACTGAAGTTATTGATCTGGCATACATAGCTATCATGCATGATTTTTATTACTTTTTTCTGTTCTGAAACATTAAAATCGTCAAACGATCACATTAGGCAATATTATACAGATGAATGAGAATAAAAACAAATCAGTCAATCATTAATTAAATTACATTTTTCCACTTGGTCCTTTTTTAGGTTGTAATTTTTGTTTTGCTCATTATAATATACAAATGTCATACTGACATAATATTATCTCATATATTAGCAAATATAAAAATTTAAAAAGGAAATTTAAAAATCTAAGGAAATTTAATAAAGGATTTAAGATACTTTATCAACTCTAATGCTTTCAGAAAGTTAAACTTGTACAAGGTCTAACCTGGAATGATTAAGGAATAAAACATGTATTCTGTTATAGAAAATAAATGAAAAACTAGGAGTTGTAAAGAGGCCCAAAATCGTGTGCATAAGGACTTAAAGAGCCATTTTACAAACCTATGGTTTCATTTTATTTTAAAGAACAACATATATTTTTAAAGAGCAACAGCAGTATATTTTATCCATTTATAGTTTCAGTTATTGTTGTGTAACATCAATTCAATTATATTCAATATGGTGTCAAAAATTAATTTTCAGTAAACACTTAATACTCCAATAGCTTCTCTTTTTTTTTCTTTGTCATGAACTTCCAAGTAAAATTTCATTCTGTCATTTGACCAAACTGCAAGTCTTCCATCCATGTCAGAAAACATAAAGCTTTCAGCTTCACCTCTGACTATTAAAAAAACTGGAGACTCCTTCCATATATGTTAATATCTCTCCACATATCAACAATTATATATGGTTTCCAAATTCATCTTCCAAATGCAGAGCATCCGTCCTTCCTATGTAAGTTGTTACTATAGTAACAGTAACAGATTTGAATGTGGGGATCGATATAAACCTGTGCAAAGGCTTGCAGCCAAACTACTGTCAGAGCTGCTGTTATGGAAAATTAATCAACACTATCTGGCAAATCAGAATAAATAATTCACTAATGCTGCTGTAAAACGTAATATAATGTACTGCAGTTGAACGTATCGATTGCTTATACGGAAAATTTGCCAGGAAACAGTCAATTAAGCTCATCATTATCCTCTTTTCAGACTTGATTTCGACACAATCAGATAATTATATAGTACTTATATATATTGTTCCACTGTTCTGAAGTGAGCTGCATTCTTCACATGGAGTCACATTTGAAGTTTAATGTCATGTTTTCGTAGCCCTGGTTATCAGACGGGAACAGAGTGAAGGATCTCCTGAGGCTTCTCCAGAACAGAGCTGTCTGCTTTCACATTACTCTGCTACAATCCCCATGTTCTCACAGTGTTCCCAACACCTCCTGCTACACCATAACAAGAAAAGCCTCCCAACATACTGCTTCATGTGAATGTGCAGTTCTTTAAAGTAAATCACCAAGCTTGTGATTTAATCCAGAGTTTCTTGGTTTTTTTACACCCACATACGTACACACACATTTTAATCGCCAAGTTATACGATCTCAGGTTTGTCTTGTTTGGCTTGTATAGTACCTCATTGCCCATTCGATCCCTTGCCATTTTTATTTGTAGCAAAGGACATAGCAAATCTGAACAGAGCAACCAATGCCAGTGCCACGCAACCATCCGCTTCGCAGTCAAACAGCCCGTCTGGGTGCCAAGAGGCTGGTTGGATTCTTGTAATTCAGGAGCTAATGAATGAGCCAATGCACAAACAAGTTCATTAAAGCAGAGACACTCAAGTCCAAGTCCACCCAAAATGGCCTCCCCCACTCCATATACTACCATGTGGTCACCCTGGATGCTCGTCCCAGCACCAGGGTGGATGCCAAGGGAGCTGTGAGGGGTCTGCAAATTGCAGACACACACACACACACACACACACACACACACACACACACACACATGCGAACACCCTTGTGGTTTTACTGGGGCATTGTGGAGTCCTGGCATGGCTGTCAGTCTAATGAACCCATCAGCCAGCTGGAGGAGCAAAAGAGGAACGATTTAAAGAGCCGAGCAAAGCCGGGCCACGCTGCCATACAAACGCAGGCCAAGAGGTGGTGGAGGAGGGAGCGAGGGAGATAGAGCGAGAGTCTGAGCAAGGCTGGGTTAGATGTGAAGAGTTAAATGAAGAGAAGCAGCATGAACGGTGACCCAGGGTTAGGTGGAAAAGAGTTAAGAGGTTTGAGTGTGCCAAGACTCAGGCTTCTTAAAGCGCTGATTGAAAGGCTATAGAAATTGAACAAAAGGGTTGAGTGAGAGTTATTGGTATCGGGTGGATGGAATGAAATGGATTAATGATAGACAGAAGCACTGGCCCGAGACATGAGTATGAGAGAAAGTGGGAAAGCGACTGGCAGCAGCGTTAGCGAGCGAAGGAGAAGGGAGATCAGGCGTTGTTGCATCCAGATGCTTGAGACATCTGTATGTACCTGAATCACTAGCTAGCTAATGGGGCCTCTTCTCACCTGACTCTGTTACCTGTCCAACTGATGTTTAACATCTTCATCAGTCTCACCCTATGCTTTGTTGGCGTTGTTCCCTCTACACAAGCCAAGAATTTAGTCATAGCATCTGGATCCAGTGCAATTTCTCTCTGGTATTGCGTGGAGCATTGAGTTGGTAGTACACATTGCACTATGCTGTGATGTGGAAATATGAGTGTTATTGAACAGTATTTATCTTTAGTAACAGCTTTGTGATAGTAAAAGATTCAGAATGTACCCCAGGAACACTGGGCACCAATCAGAGATACACCTTGGGTGGGATGCCAGTGCAATATTTCCTGTCACTGTGGCTTTCTGATATTCCCAACAATTTTTTTCATTGATATTCATTCATTCCAGTCTTCCCAGTAGCATAGGAAGGTAGTATATGTAGATCTAGAAAATAGATTACAGTATATGACAGACCATTACAGGGCACCAGACACACTCATACTCCACACACACACAAATATTCACACACTCATTCAGAGTGAAGTGCATGTGTGAATGTTGACTGGAGGTCCTATCATAAATACAATGGGGTCATCATTGGCCTCCATGGTCACTAGTTGGACTACAGAGGTTCTTAGATGGATGGATGATGGATTCAGAGTGAAGATGCAAAAAAGCCGTTAACCTGATCTCAGGATTCAATCAGTTTTCTTGAGGAGAGCGCACAATTCTAGACAAACAAGGGTAAAGATAAATTAACCATTCTAAATTTCCATACAAATTGATAATTTCACACATGTAACTTGTGAGGTAACTTCTGCTCTGATGGCAACATCTGCTTTGATGATTGCTTTACAATCATCAAAGAACATGGCTATATACTGTTGAATAGACCTTTCATCCAGCTGTATTAAACATTGTTTTGTAAACATTTAACAATTACACTAATGATACTACTCAAACTGCTAAACTGTTGGAGAAAAATAAATAAATAATGTAATAAGCAGATTTGTTTTACTGAGCCACAGCAAATCACCGACAATCTCAATATGCCTCTTATATATGCCTCCATGTGCGAGTGTGTGCACGTCTGGCTGCATGTATGTACTTGTGCATGAGGGAGGGGGATCCCTGCTGGGACTACAGATGGTGCAGAAGGCTCGGTGATGGCCACATTTTCACTTGGGACCGCCGGCCCCCTGCTCGCTCTCCCACACCTCCTGTTCACTACTGGCCAGCCTCAGTGTCATTGTTGAAGCCTCCTGCCACATGCACACAGACACACACATACACACACGCGCGCACACTGCCAGAAGCAATGAACAGAAACGGCAAAGGTGCCAAATTGTAACACAAATACAAAACAGTGTTTAATAGCTTGAGATCGAGATAAAAGTGTGATACGGACTCTGGAGTACGTCTCGAACTGGGTGCAAACTAGTCAGGAATCCAGCTCCAGCAGTGTGAAGAGCCGAAGAGAGAGATTTGGATACATCCCCGATGGTTGACACTACATTATCAGTCGGTATTCAATTATTCACTCCCAACAGATGTGTAAACAAGCCCCTGTGCTGCACTCCCCTCACTACTTTTTTATCGCCTAGTGTCTGAGTTTAAACACCGAATTAGGAAAACATCCATCTCAATGTGTTTTAACAGTCCTAGCCCACATATCCTCTTCTCTTAATCCCTACTATCTTGATGCATCACAACAACCAGAGTAAACAAGTGAAACGGGAGCTAGGTAGAACACAAGAGAATCCGTGAGGACACTTCTCAGCATTTTGAGGGCTTTGAACAAGTCGTGCCAACTTCAAACACTCAAGGTTTTCGGCACAGGTTCATTATGAGCTGGCATGGTTACAGACAAGGTTACACAGAGTTGCAAAAAGTAAACAGACATGCATTTTAGCTATTAATGCATTATTAATACTTGGTTGACTTTGCCTTAGCTGCTTTAGGAAGAGCTACTTGTCTAGGCATAGAACGAAAGAGCGATTCTTTTTTAAATAGCATGAAAACGTCTGAGCCGCTGATTGCAAACAAGTGAAATGATACCGAGTACTATAATACTGTTTGTAAACAGCTCCAGGATCTGCTATATTCTAATGTAGATCAGGATTGCCCATGTTAAGAGTTAAGTTTATTACAGCTTGCATACTGACTAAAGTTATTGTTCTTGCATGCATAGCTGTCACGTGTGATTTTTTTTTTTTTTTTTTTTTACTACTACGAAACTGCCATTGCAGCTATTTACTACTATTCTAAAACATGGAAATTATCAAACGACCATATTAGGCAAATGTTATATTATATTATGTTATATTAGAAGACAGATGAATGATAATAAAAACAAATCAGTTAATCATTAATTAAATGTCAATGATTAATCAAATTTCTCCACTTTTTTTAAGGTCACAAAAACAAAAGTGATTATGATAATGGCAAGAAAGTTTGGTACATAAATTTTTATTATAAAACTATGTGTGTACTGTATTAATACCGTATGTCTGTTTGTTCTCCTCAACCAGACTGATTGTGTTTCGGCTCTCCCAATACTGTTTGAAAGCAGAATGAATAAAAGAGCCAATAATATAATATGTCTGTCTAATTGAAAACATAGGTTAATGTTCTGTTTCTGACCTTTGATCAAGGTGTGAGTGATGTCCTTGTTGCACATTGTTTTCTGGACAATAATTGCCACGTTAGAGTTGGAGTCTCAGGATAGGTGCTTTCTGCCTGCCCCTACTGACACTACACAATTAGAGTGACCCCATGTGTGCTCCCTGTCAGTGTAGCATTCTTCCTCTCTTCTGACAGGTCTCCAATACCACCGGCACACACATGCATACATTCTTGGCTTTCTCTCCATGTCACATCTTTCTCGACTCAGGCCTGAAGGCGACTTGTCCATCATTCACACACTCCCTCCTTCTATTTTATCCCTCTGTCTACCCCTCTGATGCACCCTCATCAGCCCTGCGGGCCTAAACCTCTCCAGTCTCTCCTGATTCCCTCTGTTACAAAGAAGGCTTTACTAACCCTCAGACAAACACCGGCACCAATGCACACACCAACACACATACTGTACAGTAGAGGCAGACACTCCCCATGCAGTGGCTCAGGGCCACAATACCTCAGCGGAGCCTCCCTCATCGTTTTAATCAGCTCGTTAGGCACGGTCGGTCGCCACGACACACTCCCTGACCACCACCACAGGCACATGAACACACTTGCACAGCCATGACCTAGACCTACTGCTCTCCCTGGGTGGGATGTGGAGCAGGGGCAGGGTAACACCAGGGTCACGATACAGATCCAACTGCTGCCAGGCTGCTGCTCGGATGCCAAGCATACACAAGAATCACTGATGCAGTGAGGTGGAAAGATTCGGGTAAGAAAAAGAAAGAAAAGTGCTTGAGAAGAACACGGAATTTTTTTTTACAAATCTAATAAGGCTACATGTTTTTGTTTGTTACTGTCTGCAGCTGAGGTTCGGGATATTGCTGATGTTGAACACTGAGTTTATTCTAGGAGTTTGAAGAAACCGATCGTTTGAATCATAGTAGGAACATTTCAATTAAAGTATTTCAAGTTTGTTATAAGTTAAAATATTTCTTCTTTTAGGATGTACAATAATGAAATATTTTGTAATGAAATGTAGAAGAAACTGTGATCACAAATCCAAGAAAGATCCTTCAGCATCAGTTTAACCCCAAAGAAACCACCTTGTTATCTCTAGAAATAATTTTTCATTCCACTTTAATTAAAATTCATGTCATCTTTGTGGTTAAATGGCTTTTATTGTATAAAATATTTTCATTTGTTCTCAACTTTATCCCTTTAAATCCATTCCTTGAGCTGCTCGGAAATACATTCTCAGTCTGACCAAAACTTTATTTATGAATTCACTTAATTTACCAATACCTAAAACCAAGATTCATCAAAAACTGAACTTTTAAGTGATTATTAAGTACAGATTATAATTATATAATGTGAGAATTGGTGGCTCAGGGGTAGGCTTCTCATCTACCATGTGGCAGGCCCAGATTGGTTTCCCAGCCAGTGCCACAAATTCAGAAACTGGATGCAAGGCATCCTTAGTAGCGCCTCCAAGCACAGATCAAAATATGAGGGTTGCATCAGGATGGGCATCCAGCATAAAGCCAAAAGAACAATGACAACAACATTCTATATTACAGTATAAAGTTAATATTGAACATATTAAATGTAATCTGAATGTATCCCACCACATGCAATATGTTTTAACCTATTCCACCATGATGCAGTAATTCATTTGCTTTTTAAACATTTGCTGTAATTAAAGTGTAGAGAAGGATCAACTCAACACTTCTTGATTTATCACAAAACTATTTTATTTGTTATGAAAGATTTTACCCTTGCTTGTGACTAATGCGGTGCTTTCATATTTATAATATGAAAGGTATAAAAGCTGTATGCTTAATGGTAAGGACGCATTAATGAGGGTAAGGCACAGATTAGTACTCTGAGAATCTAAGCTAGCAAAATGTGTGACAGATTGTGAACTATTCAATCAGTTTTTATGATGTTCGGAATATAATGAGCTACAAAAAAAATTATGGTGACTTAAAATTTTTTTATGTTTAATAGTCCATGAATGACGGAGCTATCTCTCATTCTGCTAGGGGACACAGGTAGGACTGTAATATCTTGTAAAAAATTTAAGATCTACAGAGGAGGTCTTAAAACCCTACAAATATTAACAGTTGTCTTCAGAACTGTTTTTTAAAAGTCCTTACTCTAAAGTTGTTTCGGAGATGAATTAAAGACCACTGTTGAGTTTTACAGACCTTCAACAGACAGACATGAAGGTTACGACTGCATGTCCACTGAGCTGCTCATGACACCAAATCTGTTGGATTTTTACTTTTTACATTTTTTCCCAGTAAAATTATGATCAGTTGATTTGGTTTTTTTTTTTTTCTCTCTCTACGCTCAGCATGATTGTCCATGGACCCTTCTTGGTTTCTTGGGGTTGAGAGGGAAAGAGTGATAGAGGGGGAAAAGAGGGAGAAGGGGAGAGAAGGGGGTGGGGGTGGAGAAGTGAGGGAGGTGTGGTGGCAGAAGGGGCGGTGTTAGACAATACCGCCCCACAAATATATTCCATCTCTCCGTCAATCGGGACAGCGCTTCACTAGGAAGTAGTATTTTATTCCTCTCTTACACGTTCCGTTTTTTTTTTAATATCAGGAGTGGACACGACAGCGCACGGGTTCGGCAGCCTAGAAAGGAAAGCGAGGAAATGCTTTTCGATTTGAGGACTGTTTACTCTGCTGGCATTCGGTGCTTCTGATCGTCCAGGAGATAACGCATTTCTGCACTTTCCCCATCATCTTTATCGCCACTGCCATCTCTATTGTCTGAAGCCGGGGGTCAGGAGACGTCACGGTTGTTTGTTTATTCCAAAGTCGATTACTCCGGAGGGTGGGGGGGAAATTAATCGGATCGACTAATATACACAAAAAATAGACTACATGTCCAGATAGAATCTAGATTAAAAATAGCTTCCAGCAGCTGATTTGTTTCTGGATCCGACTCAAAGTGATTTTGCAAGAAGAAGAAGAAAAAGGATGTTGCATGAAAAAATCCACGGAAAGACCCGAGAGTAAAGAAAAGAGTTGGAGCGAGGACTTCAAGATCATCAGGACTTTTTTTTTTTTGGACCTGTCACAGTATATTACGGTTGGTTGAACAAGAGTTATGTTTTTAACATTAATTAGTCTATACATACTATATACTTTTTGTAACTATATTAAGGTGAATGTGTAAACGAAACAACATGAAATCATGCAGTTAGACAGATTTCATTCATATTAAATAATAATAGTAAACTAAATCTTTAAAACAGAACTATTTGCAAAAATGTTTGTAAACGAAAATACTTTAAAGTACAATTTGCAACAATGTTGCATATTCTATTCTAAACGAAAATTCTTTCAAGTGCAATGTTTCATTGATTAACTAGAGTGTACCTTTTACATCAAAATGTCTCGTTGCACGTGCGGTTTATTAGGGAGGGGAATTGATGCTGATCGAAACCCAAAGTTCCTACAACAGATGTTAACCTTTTGAACCTCTTTATTATTCCGGTTCCGTTTTGTCCTGTCACGCAGCACGCGCCAAGTGTTAGCGCGTGACAGATGGATGATTTTAATTACGGGAAAAAAAGACTCACAAAATTATCATATTTGCAATGATTTCGTTTAGTGCTGAACAATACGTATACCGTGCAAATGCATGTATTAAAAACGCAAGCTGTTAAGTTAATAGAATTAACTGAGTTCATATGGAAACTTTGGATATTTGATTAAAACCAGAGAAATTGACAGAGAAAAAATTAAGACAGATTCACGTGCACTAGATATTAATTCATTTAGTATTTAAGAGAATGAAAAGGTAAGGTTGCTTTTGCATTATTTATTTTACTTTTATATAACACGTCTTTTCGATGTGACATTTATTTTCACGCGAATACAGATTTCAAAAAACTTTAGGGATTTTTTTTTTTTGCACATTTACCAAAATACTCCTATAAGGGATGTTAGGATATTATACTAGGGGAACCTTTAAGGCTTCTAGGTAAAACCCTAGAACAGATTCCCTATAAGAATGGAGTTTTGGGAAGCTCAGAACTCATAGTGTGTATAATTAAATATTTCATGCATTTTTTTTTTTCAAAGAGTGCACAACAGGTAGTCGAAAAAAGAAAAAAAAAATTTGAGGGTTGTTATATAGGCCTAATCCAATATATATATATATATTTTTTTTTTGTGTTTCAAGAAAGTGTGCAACATGGGTTAAGTGGTATTTTTTTCTTCTGCGAGTGAGACACTCCAAAAAGTGAAGAAAAAAAACACTAGGATGCCGTGATGTGTGTCAAATTTTCCTGCACTTCATGCAAATCTATTTATTCTATACATTGCATTGACATCTAGCCTATATTGCTTCCTTTCAGGTCCTGTAAAACTACACAACTGTCAAACATCCGTATTCAAGCTCCCATCAACTAACAAAAGAGGGGAAAATGATGCTGAGCCCAGATCAGACGGACCCGGAGCTGCCCTGGAGCCACTCGGACGCCGAAAGCGTGTTGAGCGACATGAAGGCTGGCTGCATGTCCGAGGAGCTCAGCACGGACGCCGAGGGCAAAGTCAAAGCGCTCGCGCCGCAGCCGCTCACGCGCGAGGAAAAGCGGCGGCGCAGGCGCGCTACGGCCAAGTACCGCTCAGCGCACGCGACTCGGGAGCGCATCCGGGTCGAGGCGTTCAACGTGGCTTTCGGTGAGCTGCGGAAGCTTCTGCCCACCCTGCCTCCTGATAAGAAGCTCTCCAAGATCGAGATCCTTAGACTGGCTATTTGTTACATTTCCTACTTGAACCACGTGTTGGATGTTTAGTCGGGAGAATGGACAAAAAAAAAATTAAGATGATTTTTTTATATGAATAGGCTAGGTAAACTTACCTGCTCACTCGAAAAGTGTTAGACAGAGGTTAGGGATTAGGATAATAACTTTTTAAAGGTTTTATTTAAACGTAGAGGCGCTATAACAAGCCCAAGCATTCGATTGGAACTGAAACTGTTCTGAGATCAGTTTCAGAATCGCGGGTCTTATTCGAGTGAACCGGTTTTGCTGTTCTAGAACTGATCTCATAACAGTTTGCGCAAATGAATTTCTCCAGTCGGATAGAGAGACGCATGGTGAGAGCTCCAAGAGTCGTGCACCATTAAAAAGACAGACTGCGGTCCTTACTGTAGGCCAGACATCCAAACAGAGATGCAAGAACGCCGAGAGGGACCTTAAAAAAAAATCACTGGAATGACGTTATAACAGTGTAAACAAGTGGAGAGAGAGCAGGGGCTGTAGACCACCAGTTGCACTGAGATTGAACACAGACTGATTAGTTGCGTGGTATAGATCTGACATGTCGGGGTTTTTTTGTTTGTTTGTTTGTTTGTTTGTTTTTTCATTGATAAAAAAAGGAAGAAAAACAAAGTATGTACAAGTGCCACTTAGATCAATTGTTATTTATTTATTTACTTATTTATTTATCTGCACTTTTCTCCTATCGATGTGTTTATTTATTTATTTATTCATTTATTTATGCTTTTAATTCGTTATTTTAAATTGTACAATAATGCTGGGTGTTTGTAATGTAGGCTATCGCGTAAACGACGTTACCGTATGTGTTAGACTGTGACGTTCAAATTTTCACACACACTCAAAAACACACATTTACATACACACGCACATGCACATACACAAGAAGTAAAAATATATATGACTGCACTTTTTGGTGTTTGTTAATATTTCGTATATTTATTTTGTGCAGAAACAAAAATAGAGATTAGGCTACTCTGAAAAGAAACAAAATTAGATTCTTCCCCCTTCTCCAACTCTAAAAGTAGTTTAATGTGAATCTTCTAAGGCTGCTATAATTTCAGCTATAATTAAAACTTACAGTAACAGAATGAACAGGTGTTATAAATGTAATAATTTTTCCCCCAGCAGTAATTCCCCTTATGGTTGATGTGATATAATGACTAAGTGGGAGTTAAGGACTTCCTGATGCGACCAAATATACTGTAACATGACAAGTATTTTTTTTGTTCTTTGGTGTTTTTTTTCTGTGTCGCAGTTTGAAAATGTTCTGTTCATAATAATAATAATAATAATAATAATAATAATAATAATAATGCAATGTTTTATTTTATAATGGGGAAAGAACCATACCTACTATCCAAAGAATTCTTGTCTTTTCAGGGTCTTGCCCTTATTGCTTTATGCACATATTTTGTAGTAGAGTTGCTGTGACAGCTGGTTTTTAAACAAAGACATTTCTTTTCATATTTTACTGGTGGGGTGATTTTTTTTTTTTTTTTTTTAATAAAACAACAGTAAAATAAATTGCAAAAAGTCTCCTGGTTTTTGTTTGTGCATGTGTGTTTTTCACTCTGTGCACTGTACAGTATGTCAGCCGAGGCATTTTGCTTTGAGCTTTTTGATCTGCAAAAGATGTGAGTAAAAATAGCCAACATTTGTGGGTCAATTTATTAATTTATTTGTCTCTGGAGAAATCATTTGTCAGCTCTAGTTAATTTTGGAGCCTTTAGGCAGCTCTCTTCTTTCTTCTTTCTGTTTGAAACGTGAAATATTCACTTGCAGAAAATACCAATATGGAATGGAAAACGGTCAGTCATCGAGATTTAGCTTCATGGTGGGACTTTATTTTATTATTAATTTTTTTTTATCCTGCAAGTGTTTGCTCCTTGTCTTCCTCCCTCTTGGCTGAAAGGCCATTTCCCCAGAGAGGGGGCAGGTGTTACTCCAGACGAGCCAAGACAACCAAATTACTGGCCGTCTGGCACCTCCCGTGGGAAACACACACACACACACACACACACACACAGTGGAAGATGGAAATGTATGTGTATACAAGCGTCCTGTATCATCCATCCTGTTAAAAAATGACTAAATGTTTCAATAAATTGAACTGACATTTTATAAGCTTTTAAAATAAAATGACATCTCAGGTGCATCACACCTACAGCAGTGTTAGAGCACCTTCTGATTGCTTTCCTTTCATGTATATGAAAGATGATAAATATTTGATGCAGGTTATGCAACACGGATGTAAACACAGTGGTGTGATCCTGAGGGAATCAGGCTTTAAAGTGACAGCAAGAAGTTTCCAATTAACATTTATCTTGAAATCATTTGCTGAGTTCATTTAAATGGGAAACTCCACATATAAAGGTTTGTGACACTCGTTTCACATGTTCTTAGTGTTTCATCTGGGCTCTCTGGTTTCTTTCCTCTGTCGAAACCCATACTTGGACAAGATTGTTTAACTTTAATTGCCATTTTTTTAAGACATTTAAGACTAAAGTTTAGACATTTAACAGTAAGCTTTAT
>JAOVVB010000028.1:6179856-6192705 GCA_028570985.1 Heterobranchus longifilis | reverse complement strand
CACCTTCATTATAAGTGTGCTCAGTCTTCAATGCCTCTGAACAACCCAGCCCCCCCATCTTCTTTTTTTTTTTTTTTTACCTTTTTTTTGTTGCTCTTCGTAACCATCAGAGGTGTGTTTCTGTTGTAGACCGTGTGCTTGTACGTGTGTGCGGTGTGTGCCATACAAGCAGCAAGACACAAAGGCAGATCCATGTGTTGAAATGTGGCCCCCGGGATGGGCCACATTATGCCTGCCTACTTCACCAGCAGGGACCCAGGCTGGAGCTGGCTCACAGCCCTTTGTCTCCAAACAGATGGAAATAGATTGAGAGGGGTGAGAGGAAGACAGAGAGAGAGAAGAAAGGGAATGTTGAGGGGGAAAAAAAAAGAAAGTCAGTCTGTTCTCATTAACTCGCATATTGAGAGAGGCCGGATAGACTCGGCCTTATTCAGGCTCACGCTCAGACCATCTGTACACACTGGACCCATGCATGCATTAACGCTCACGCACCAAATACACGCCGCGTTAACAATTCAGCGTGGAGTTTTAATTTACTCTCAGCCATTTTCGAAATCTCCTGTTCACTCCATGGGCTATCAATCTATTATATCTTTTATTTCTGCTAAGCAAGTGGAAAAATAAATGCACCCTGAATAGACACACTGTAAGTCGCATACAAATTACATATACAAAAAGAATTTGTCTAGTGGGGAGAATTAAAGGAGATAAAAATAGACCTCAGAGTTTTGATGAAGCCATGTCCATGCTCATGTATGGACATACAGTATGTAGTGCATGTATCATATAAAGTGTAGGTTGTATGTAGTGCATGTAGTGTACCTTTAAAGTTTTACTATAAAATTTCCACTTATGCACACAATGCAAATAATTTTTTTTTTATTTGTGTTTCCTTAGATTAAAGATGCAAACGGTGCACATTTTAGTAAACCTAAACAATTATAAAGAAAGGTCAGGTTTTACACTCTTTAGGGTGCCTGGACACAAATTTGTGCTCAATTTTTACACGCCCAAAGTGCAACACTCACTATGGCACCATGCCTCGTAGTTATTTAACCTATGCTATTTCAGCAATAAATAAAGCAAACAACACTGCACGTGAGATTTACTGCATGCAAGCAATTCCACCACTATTTAAGACACATTTACAACACTGAAACGGACCGCAGTCTTAAAAAAAAAAAAAGCCGTGACCCAGTAATCGGTGCATATGTGTGGCCTCTGATTTCTTCCCACTGGCTCTTAATTGTGCCTGGCCTTTTGTAAAAACCCGCGATCCCTAAACTCATAAGACTCGTGTCCTCAGGCAGAGGGGAGTCATTCATCTACCGCGCGCGCTTGATGAATGCGGTGACGTCAGAGGCGCCGCGCGCGAGCGCTGAATAGCGGCCATCTGCGCGCGCGGACGGCGCTCTTGTCAAAGACGCGCGTGACGCAAACCTGTGGCCTTTAGCGCGCGCGCGCGCGCGCGCCCTTTTCACACGTGACATTCACGGTCCCGCGTTAATCGATCAAGGCATGGCGTGAAGTGAGGAGAGAGAGAGAGATTGCAGTGATTGCAGCACTATGTTGCAAGCCATATTTCCTGTATGAGGGTTCCCCAAATGAATGCCCCTAAGGCCAGGGGACTAATACAGTCTAATGACACGTGATTCGAGCCACTAGATAAGAAACTGTGCTGCATTTTGGCACTGAAGCAGACACCAAAATACTGCTGTCAAAACACCACAACATGTACATCCCAATACTTCTGTTGTATCTTTGTCATGTTTGTAGACACTATATACTCCAGGGACCTGATTGTCCTCCTATGGGGACAAGACATTTTCTCTCAACTTCATTGTCTATATATATTTGTACTATCCTCATATGATGTATAATTATATATATATATATATACCTTATAATTTATAGTTATCAGGTATAAAAAAAAGAGAGAGAAACAGTCAGTAGAAATTGCAATGTACACAACAATAGAGTCTGAATCTCCAGACTTCTGTCAAGGATTTCCACTAGATTTTGAGTGTGAGTGTAGGATTTGTGTTCATTCTGCCACAAGAGCATTACTCGGGTGGGGTGAGGAGGTCTGGGGTGTGTTCAGTGGGGTCGAGGTCAGGGCTCTGTCATGGCACTCAAGTTCTTCCATGGCGGCATTGCAAACAACCATGTCTTCATGGCGCTTGCTATTGTATGTTCTCAGGGCCATTGTCATGCTGGAACAGGTTTGAGGAAGGTAAATTGTAAGGCTTACACCTTCCAGCATGCAATAAAAAAAAATAATAATCCCAATTTTGTGCTTCCAAATTTGTGGCAGCAGCACAGTGGCTTAGTGGTTAGCACTGTGGCCTTGCACTTCCAGGATCAGGGATCGATTTTGAGTTTGCACATTCTCCCTGTGCTTGGTTGAGTTCCTTCAGGTACTTCGGTTTCCTCCCACAGTACAAAGATATGCAGGTTAGGCTAATTGGCATTTCCAAATTGCCCATAGTGTGTGAATGACAATCAGGCATCAAACTGGCAACCTGACCCCTTAAGTAACTTTCCAAAAACACAACAGATATATCTTCAGGGTGGGGATTATCCCTCACCCGATATGGTGGAGGCACGTGGACGGACTATAAAAATTCCAAAAAAACGGGTGTGATGGTGGGGTGTTCACAAATCTTTGAACCATAGTATGGTTTATTTTTTAGTATTATATAGTATGCAATTTTAATTGCTTTTAGAGTCAAGCTTTAAGAAAAGTATATTAGTAGTTCTTAATGGCTAATTCCATGGTACCTGGTTAAATCCTCAGCTCAGGTTTTATTTTTAGGTTTGCACATGTTTACTTGTAGACTTTTTAAAGTTTCACATGGTTACCCCATGTTTATGTAGGTTTCCTAGAGGACCCCTGTTTTTCTCCAGCCTTCCAAAAACATGCCAGAAAATGGACTGTCTATGCTAAGTTGCCTCGATGTGTGTTTGAAGGTGTGTGCATGGTGTGTTCACCCATCGTGCACAGGGTTCCTGCGATAGGCCCCAAATCCACAGTGATCCCGACTAGCATAATGTAGTTGCTGATGATGAATGGATGAATATGTAATAGTGCACTACATTAATGCATCCAAGTGAAAGATACATATTAATGTTCGAAAAGAACCTTCATGGTAAAATGAACGCAAATCTACAGTGTGTTATGAAATAAATTTAACTGTACTATGATAACATGGCACCAAAACAACATAGACTGCAATCATAATAAATTACATATTAATGGCCAAATGCCTACTAATAGACCTAATTTTACAAGTAGGTACCTTTTTTGAGGTGTTTTTTTTATTTTATTTCTTGTTTTACTGACCATATGAATGTTGTTATTTCTAAGTTTTAAGAGTAAAACCATGTGATCAAAATCAGACAATGAATATATGTGGTTGTCACAAAGGACCAGGAGATATAAATATAATGTTCTTTCTAGTTCAAGAGCAAGTTATTTACAACATGTGTAAAATATAAATGTTAAAGTATAAAACTGGCAAACTCATATGGGCATTTGATATATTATTCAAATATTATTAAAATATCACTATGTATTGGACAGCTGTTTTGCTGCAAGCAGGTCATTCGAGTTCATTACAAAGATTTTGGATAAGGTTGAGATTTGGGGACAGAGAAGGCCAGTGAGGCAAGGCAAACTTGCTGGAATGCTCCTGGAAGCATTCCGTAATGATACGTGCCTTGTGTCTTCGTGTATTCTCATGCTGAAAGACATGACTATCCAGGTGTGGATAAAGTGAAGCCGTGGAGAAGTGAACTTGGTCAACACTGTGCTATTTGAACATTCTGCCATGGATACCAAGAAATGTAAAGAAAAGAAAGAAAGAAATACATCTTTTTCTTTTCTAATGTAGAGCTGCCACAAAATTTATAAAATATAAAATAATTACTTAATTATGTACTGAGATTTTTAAAAACCCTGTAATTTCTTTACAGAACAACACATGGGAAACAATTTAACAAATGATTGACAATTGAGTATCATAAATATAAATAAGATAATTAACAAATGAAGCATGTTTATTAAAAACAAACAAAAGAAATGGTTCAATTAACAGTCCAAATTCTGTAAACTTTAATCTAACTCTGTCTAACTTTATTGAAGAATAATTTTTTGCAATGTTAACAAAAAAATTAATTAAGCTGAATCATTATAGAATATGGGTATACAAGTGCCATGCCATGATGCCATGCCAGAATACCAGAGAAAAAATAAATAAATAAAATGTTATCATATAAGTCATACTGTATAAGTTTTCTAACTAAAATATGAAGCTACTTAGCATTAAATAATACGTTATAACAAACCAGTATTTACTTTCTTTTTCTTTTTCTCATATTATGCAGGCTGTGGCACTGAACTGTATGACACATTTAAAGTTGTATACTCATTTGATGGCAGTATGTCATTTAAAAAAAAGAAGAAGAAATGATTCCTTTAAAATATTGCTCGACCACATTGCTCGAATGTCACTGATTATCAATTACATACTAGTAAACTGGAGACAGGATCATGGGCACCCAAGGCCCATTACACCTGTGGGGAGCTAAGTCTAGTCTGCCTGGTTCAATCCCATAGAAAAGCCTATGTAGCACAAATTGCTAAAAAAACAACAACTAGTCAATGCTGGCAAAGAGTTCAAGGTTGTTGACTCCGCCTCCAAATTCCCCAGATCTCAATCCGATCGAGCATCAATGTGATGTACTGGACAAACAAGTTTGATCTATGCAGGCCTCACCTTGAAAGAATCAGCATTTAAAGGACCTGCTCTGCTGCTAATGTCCTGCTTCCAGACATCCAGAGGTCATGCCTTGAGGGGTCAGAGCTGTTTAATGACACAAGGGAAAGCTAAAACCTAGGTGGTTTCGATGGTAATATTTTTTAATGTTTATAGCTGATCGGTGTATGTGCCAGGATGAACACCAACTTCAGGTGATAGTGTTGATGCCCCTGATAACATTCTCACCTGACATGGACTTTTTCAGCTGTTATTTGAATCTGATAACTTAGTTATGACATTCTACAGACCCATGTTAAATTTAGAGAACTTTTAGTTATGTCTTTTGGCAATAAGTGCAACAAAATTTTATTTCCATAAAAATGTAGGTAACTTTTACTAATACAGTGAAAGATGTACACATATATGATTTGTTGTAAGTGTAATTACTATTACATATGTATTTACAACAATAAAAATTATTGTTTAAAAATTAAAAAATTAATTATAAATAATTATAATACAAGAAGGGAAAGATTGCATTTCTACAAAGCATTATTATTATTATTTTTTTTTTAAATTGTTCCTTTATGTCTGAATCTTTAATAACCTGTATGGCATTTTACTAGATTTCAAAGTGACTTGAGATGGAGTATATTATGAAGTTACAGTGCCCTCTATAGGCCACTAACTAGGTGAGTAAAGTGGTAATCTGACACATGGTCACAATTTGGTTCATACCTCATCTTTTTAAAAATTCTGGAAAATAATACTAGTTATTTAAATCCAAATTATAAAGAATAATAGGTCAGTTTGTGATAATTATCTGTATAGTTTGTGTAAAACAGCTAATAAAAGATCTGCAATACACACAGTTTTCCATAAGGGGGGAGTCTTTCCTGATAATACAGAAGTTCCATATGAATTCTCAAGATCAGGTCAGTGAAATCTATTTCGTTGTTTGTTTTCTTTTATATCTGGACACTTGTACAAAGCAGCTTGTGTGACAAAGCTACAAAAGCCCACAGATGAAGTGGGGTCAGGACAGCTTATGCGCTCTAACGGCTTCACCCCAATCATCACCTGACGTCTTCATTACGCCTGGTCTCGTAAAGAAAGCAAACTGATTAACTCAATGCTGGTTAATTCAAAATGGCCCATCATGTTTGTGTATCCCTTGAGGGCTGAAGAAAGGAAATGTCATAGGTTATGAACTCAGTATGACCCCAACCTCTTTTAATACCCAGTCATAAATAACATGCATGCAAGCGGAGGGGGGTGTAGAAAGTGGGGCATGGACTCCACAAAACCACTGACACAGCTTCACCCCGATTTAATCCCTGGCAATAAATAACACGTCAGGGGGTCCCTGAGAAACAGGATAAAGTCTGTTTACCAAACAGCAATGACCTAAATATACTAATCTGATAGAAAATATAAAGTTTGCGTACATTTCTCATTTACTTCACTGTTACGAATCTGCATGCTGAAGTTGAACAGGCATTCCTATCAAATTTAAATAATAACAGTTTTTTTTAACTTATTTATAAAAAAATTTTTTTATTATTTCCACAGGCAAAAAAGTATCTAATCTGAAATCAGCATTATAAGGTCACGGGGCTATTCGGGCAGACTGAAATGTAGACAGGTAGGTCCATAAACTTCTCCAAAGATCCCAAAAGATAAAATACTTCACATTCCATTTTAATAGTCCCCTAGGCTTAACTAACATTGTTTTTGCAACTTTTTTCTTTTCTCAAGCATTGGCTCTAAATAGAAATGATAACTACCATGCACCGAGGGGGTAAGGCCTTAAAGAATTTTGCATATACTGTATATATTTTTTCCAATAAAATCTGTGGGAGGTAAATCAATCAGCCACAAAAGTAAGACCATACAGTATGATATTAATGCAACCTTTATTTAATCAGATGTTTTCATTACTAAAGAAGTAGACAAGTAGTAGCCTACTGTGTTTTTGAGGGGAAACACGATTGTGAAAAACTCAAATACGATCTCAGTATTATTAATTTTGCAAGCACAGTTGAAGAACATTCCTATTCCTATTGTGTAAAGAGGAATTTCCCAAAGTTTTAATAACAGTTAGATTTGTGTTAGATTTTATACAAAAAAAAATGCAGCTGCTTATTTTTTGAACAGTGTATGAAATTACTCATTTAAACTTTTTTGTGCAAGTCTTTCTCTTGAGAGTAACTTTGATAGATCCTGGTCTAAGTCTGAGTGGATCTGGAATCTTGGGAATGCTGGCTGTGAGGCAAAAATACACCCAGAATAAGATGCCAGTCCATCAACACCTACAGGCAATTTGGTATACATCTACTGACATGTTACTGTTAAAAACATGGACTGCATTGAATTGTAAGAATGGCATTGAAACTACAAATAATTTAAAGATGCACCACCAACAGTTCTGAGAATTGGTGGAAGAACTGGATAGGTACCAGCAGCAGGTGCAGCAGGTACCAGGCCTAAGAGAATTGGGAAGGAACCTGATCATGAGTTGGCTTTCACAGACACTGATTTGGAAATTTTAGGAATCATCTAGTTAATAGAGGTGTACAATACAGTTAGTTTAGGAGTCTGACATTTGAACCAACCCAAGTCTGACCACCACACCCAATAGCTGTGTGCCCCTCTTTGCATCAGACCAACTCCAAGCTGCAATTCTTACCTCAGGGTTGTACTGAAAACTCAGTTCTAAATCATGTCTTGTCCAATCAAAAAAGAAGCCTAAATCGAAATTCTAGAATGGCAGAAGCTGAGAGAGAACATGCATATTAAAAGACTAGTTTTGGATTTATTAAGGATGCAAATGCATGCATATTCGACTCATTTACATCAACACAAAAAAAAACAGGTTTAAAAAGAAACTTCAACACACAAATATATACAGTACCAGTCAAAAGTTTGGACACACCTTCTAATTTGTGAGAACAATACTGGAGATTTCCAAAGTATGAAATAACCACATATGGAATTAGGTAATTAAGTAATAACACCAACAACAGTCAGTTGTTATTTTAAGACACAGCTGTTCTGGAATAGTTCTTGCAAGAACAGTATTATCAAGCACATTGGCAAAACTCATAAAGCACCATGATGAAACTGGCTCTCATGAAGACTATTTCAGGAAATCAAGACCAAAACTGACACAACCTCTGCTGCAGAGGAGAAGTTCATTTAGAGTTACCAGCCACAAAAATCACCAATTAACATCACCTCAGATTAGAGCTGTTATGAAGGATTTATAGAGCATAAGATGCAGACATATCACAATATCAACTGTTCAAAAGAGATTATTGTATATGTAGAAAGAAATAAAAATCAGGAAACACTATGAAATTAGAAGGTGTGTCCAAATTTTATATAACAGTATATATACACAGTGCCGTGAAAATATATATAATAATTTAATTTATTAAGGTAAAAAAGCTGTCCATGCCTACTTGGCCCTATGTGAAAAAGTAATTGTCCCCCTTGCTAAATCAAGAATGAACTGTGATTTTTTTTTTTGTAAAGCTGAGTTAAATATATATATATATATATATATATATATATAGCCAGAATATCAACAATCAACTGGCTAAGATTAATTGTAAAAAGTACTGTTTAGAAACACGACACGTATAAATCTTCTGCTTTGAGAAACTGAGAAAGCCTCCACTTGTGGAATTCTGTAGATCAGACTCAGCGTTATGAAGCGTTATAACGCTGTAGTGAATAGGTGTTGTGCCCCTGGTTCCCCTAGTGCGTCACCGCCGTATTACACCTTCCTCTCTCTCTCTCTCTCTCTCTCAGCTCCACACAGAAACACTGCCCCCGCTGTTTAGTCCTGATGTGGATAGCCCGTTCCGGCGCTGGGGTTTCCCAACCGGGCTCGGTTCGGTGCCAGATTTACCCAGGGATTTACCTACAGCGGTATCCGGATCCCGGGTTTACACTGCGTGCTGTATGGGAATGCCACGCTGCGGTGAAGGTGAGTGACTCGGGGGCTGTTCACTGGATCTTTCCCTGTGCTGTACGGAGCGCGTTCACACACACACACACACGCCCGGTAACGCAGCAACTGGCGGTGAGGTCGGTTAGCAAAGCGTTGCGTCTGGGTTGTGTTTGATAAAAGGCGAATCACATGATTTAACACCTCATTCTCAGTGCTGTGTGTCTTTGTTTTATTATTACTATCATCACACACACATACACACTTTAGATCCAATTTGATCCTGGTGGTTTGTTCTCCAAAAGCACCAGCTAGCAAACCTGTAACGTTAAACAGGACAGTGTTTATTATTGCTATAACCATGTTCGTTTAAAATTAAATAGACATTCTATGGGCAGGAGAAACATTAATTACTTTATTTGTTTAAAAGAAAAAACACACACAGCGACTTAAGAGCAAGTTTACAAAGTGTCACTGACTTACAAGACATTACATTACATCGTGGCTACCTGAATTTAAAGCCTAACATTAATAGTTTATACACGGTTTATTGATATATTTGTGAGAAACTGTTGCCATGGGCGAGCGGTCGGTGTTAGCGCGACACTGTTGCTGCACCTCCGCCGTCTTGCTCGTGTTGTCCCTCGGGTGTCCTCCGGCGCTTGGACAGGGTTTTATACGTCAATATTCCTGGCTGTAACTCCACAGTTTTTCTTTTTGTACTCGTTTTTTTGTAGTCCAGAGGTGTGTGAGTGTATGTGTGTGTGTTTCTGTGTCGGTTTCTGCAGGCCGTAAGGAGACCGCGGAGTTTCCTGCTGCGACCGCCATTGATTTTTTTTTTTTTTTTTGAGTTGGTGTGACACCCCTCTGTAGTGCTACAAGTATAACAATACAACAAACACACACCTGTACAAAACGTCAACTATACTTTAAGGTATAGAAAGCTGTCAAAATGCCCCAAAGTCAACAAGGAAAGATGGCAGTTTGTGCAGTTCTGAGGTGACTTTGGTGTATCTTGTAGCACAGAGTAGGTTTACCTTATTGGTAAAGTGGGACATACAGTATTATGGAAGTGCAGTGGTGTAGTGGTTAGCACCTTCAGGGTGCAGGTTTAATTCCCGCCTGTGCATGGAGTTTGCATGTTCTCCCTAGGGTTTCTTCGTGCACCCCGGTTTCCTCCCACAGTCCAAAGACATGCAGATTAGGCTAATTGGTGTCCTCAAACTGCCCATAGTTTGTAAATGTGTGTATGAATGTTGACAGGAGATCCTATCACGGTCCAAAAAAACATCTATACAAAAAAAAAGGCACGTTTAATGACAATATTTTAACATAAAGAAAGCCGTCAAAATGCCCCAAAGTCAATAAGGAGAGATGTCAATTTGTGCAGTTCTGAGGTGACTTTGGTGTATCTTGTAGCACAGAGTAGAGTGAGTATTGGTAAAGTGGGACATGTAATGGTCACAGAGTGGCATAGTGGTTAGCACTGTCGGCTTGCACCTCCAGGGTGTGGGTTTGATTCCCGCCTGTGCATGGAGTTTGCATGTTCTCCCTAGATTTTCTTCATATACCCCGGTTTCCTCCCACAGTCCAAAGGCATGCAGATTAGGCCGTGCCCATAAGTGTGTGAATGCGCGTGTGAATGTTGACCGGAGGTCCTACTACGGTTGTAAAATGGGAATAAATACAATGTTCATCACTGTTGGCCTCCATGTCCTACAGAGGTTCCTAGATGGATGGATGTGACACTTAATATTAATCCTCTGCATCTTTAGTTGTATAGTCATAAGTAAATTCTACATTATTTTGCATTTTAACATTTTAAAAGGAATCTTGGTGGCTTAGTGATTAGCATTGTTGCCTTGCACCTGCCTGGGTTCGATTCCCGCCTGGAGTTTTCATGTTTTCCTCGTGCTTGGTGGGTTTCCACCAGGGACTCTGGTTTTCTTTGACAGTTCAAAGACATGCAGAAGAGTCTAATTGGCATTTCCAGATTGTTCGTAGTGTGTGTATGGGACACATGTCTATTTTTACTTGTTTAGTAATCTGTAAATTGTTCATTTATTGTATTTACACCTTTTAAAAGAAATCTTAATTTTTTTTATACTATAAAAGTGTCTCGTGAAGTGACAAAAACATGTCCCACTTTAATAGTGTTCACTCTGTTTGATTTTAGTAGACTTGTTGAGACAAGTTTATAACTATTTAGATGCAACGTAATACTATTTATTTCCTTTATCCCTTATAAGAAGCTGAAGAACTGTGGAAACTGGGGCTTAACCTCACATGCTCATCAAGGCTATGCAACAAGCATCAAACGATTCCCAGTAGCAACATTCTGGTGTTTTTATATATATATTTTTTAGGTTTTATAGTATCAGTAAATAGTTTGGACGCAAGTTTCGATTTATGTTCTACATTCTCGAACAATACTGAGGATTTCGAAACTATGAAATAACACATATGGAATTATGCAATTAAGAAACAATACCAAAAAAGAATAACATTCAGTTGTTATTTTAAGACATGAATGTCAGCTGTTCTGGAATAGTTCTTGCAAGAACAGTATTGTCAAGTGCATTTGCAAAAACCCATCAAGCTCCATGATGATAATGGCCCTCATGAAGACAATCCCAGGAAAGCAAGACCAAAACTTACCTCTTTGCAGAGGGGAAGTTCATTTACCAGCCTCAGAAATCACTAATTAGCGGCACCTCAGAGAGTTCTTATGAAGGCTTTACAGAGCATATTCAGCAGGCACATCACAATATCAACTGTTTCAAGAAGATCTTTGCATATTTTGGATGCCCGTAGCATTGTGTAATGTAAAAAGAAATAAAAATCAGTAAATTAGAAGGTTTGTATAAACTTTTGACTGGTAGTGTATCGGTGAGAACCTTCAACCATCCTAAGAACCCTTGAGGAACCCTTTTCTAACCTTTCATTCATACTTGCAGTCAACAAGTTGCTTCAGTCACTTGTAGTTTGTCTCTTGTGGGAGATTAGACAGTGATTAAAGAATGACATTTAATGTATAACCATTTTAACAGCTGAATGTTTGAACAATTATTAAAATGAAACAATCTGTATCACATGACAGATCCCCCTGAAACAAATGCAGCATAATGTGCAAGCGACTGGAATTTTTTTTAACATGCAAACGTTACTGTAAGGCATGCTTTATGTGAGGAACAAATATAGCCAAAAAAAAAGATGCAAGTAAACATACAGATTTCATCAGATCAGAAGATTACGCATCTTGTTTTAAATACGCAATTCTTCCAATGGTAACTAATTGCATGTAGAAACGGAAGTCGTGAGTGGGGAACTAAAGAGGCATGTGGGGAACTGAAGGGCTCATGTGCCTCATGGGATTGATTCAAGAAATCACCAGTTATTGTAATTAATGTTTTTCTATGTTGTATCACATTTGCATAGAGTTGAGAACCTCCTGATTCAAATGCTAGTTCTTGTTAAAAATACATTGTGCAGAAAAAAAGTCACCTGTTACTTCGTTGCTTGTTAGGGCGGAAATGCTTGCTTTTAACGTGTACGTGCATGCAGAAATTAATGTGTCGCGCCCATATGTGCCCACAAGATGCAATATGAACGTACTGTAAATGGTACGGGCAGTGTAATCAGCCAGCATGTCAAAAATGGTGGAAAGTTCAAAGGAAAGGAAAGTTGTGAGACCAGCACCTGCATGAAATACCTTTATCACTGCACTGTGACAAATATGCATGTCAAAACAGCTGGCGGGAGATAAGTTCCATCTTAAATGTCGACATAGCAACTAGAGATGTGAATCACCAAGGACCACCTGATACAATATTATCACAATACCTACTGTAGGTGCTGATTCAGTTTGTATTGCGATTTTGTTAGTATCATGATTATATAAATACCCTGATTATGTATTTGTTTTTAACATATTGATACAATTCTAAACAATTCTGGCAAATAATTTCCCCCTATCACACAGAACGCTGTGCTGCTTGCCAAAGAAGGAATAGTTTAGAGTGTACCACCTAGAGGAATTGCACCATATCACTACCTCAAATACAGTGGTGTGAAAAACTATTTGCCCCCTTCCTGATTTCTTATTCTTTTGCATGTTTGTCACACAAAATGTTT
>JAOVVB010000028.1:6151789-6179756 GCA_028570985.1 Heterobranchus longifilis | reverse complement strand
AAAATCTATAATTAAATCCAGTGCTGAAAATCTATAATTAAATCCAGTGCTGAAAATCTATAATTAAATCCAGTGCTAAAAAAAATTGGTAATTAATTCCACTGCAAAAAATCTGTAATTAAATCCAGTGGCAAAAGTCTATAAATAAATCCACTGCTGAAAATTTGTAATTAAATCCAGTGGAGAAAAAAGATTGTCATTGCATTTAGATCATCCTTTAAAACAGCTCTTTATGGATCCTTTCCAAGTTTTGGCGCCTCTAAACAACTCTCTGTGTACAGTAGCAAAGTGACAAGATTACTCATGTGCCTTTCATTTACTAAGCTTTGTGTTAGCTTTGTTGGACGACAGGTGAGTTAACCAAGCTAAAGTATTTAGTTGCGCTAAACAATCTCTGTGAATTCCACCCAAGCTGATTCCTAGTCCTGCCTTTCTACAAGTTTAGCGAGAGGTTGTGCACAAAGTACCTGTCCAGGGTGTACCCCGCCTCGTACCCTAAGTCTCCTGGGACAGACCCTGAATACAGGATAAAGCGGTATAGACGATGAGTGAGTGAGTGAGTGAGTGAGTGAGTGAGTGAGTTGTGCACAAAGTAGAGAGATGCTGGAGAAAAAAATCAACGTTATTCCATTCCTGGAGATACGACCGAACATTTATACTTTGTGTTACTACGAAACATTTCTGTTTAAGAGATTCTATCTTTGCAGTTAATAAAACATTAGAAACATAATATGTTTTTTTTTTACTGTCAATCATTATGAAGGTATGCTTAAAAATAATGATGTAAAAATGCTAGAAATCTGTGTGGAATTTCCTCTGTAGTTTGTCTTCCCGCTCTGCAGTTATTTTCAGTGTGTGATTCAGTTTTGACTTCAGAATCAGACTGTGTGTATGTTTAGTAGACAGCGCTCTCTCTCTCTCTCTCTCTCTCTCTCTCTAAATCTTGCAACACACACGTTCACACTGCAGCTTTCGGGCAAGGCTCAGCTTGTCAGTTCTTGCCCAAACCTTTAATATTCAGCTGTAGATCTACACACAGAAGTTGAGTATAGCTGGTAGCATGTACCGAGCCTGGCACTCTCTATTCCTCTCGTCTCTTTTTTAAACAGAGACTCATTAAAGTCCTTTAAAATCACAGCTGAGCATCTTGAAAAACACCACAGGGCCTGCTCTATGTCGAATCTCTCCAAGCATCGTTAAATTGGCTCTTCTGTGGGTTTCCTTGTGAAAAGAGTATCATCTTAATGATCATAAAACACACCATGGAAAAGTGTTTTTTTTTTTTTTTTCCTTTTCTTTTTAGTGTCCATCCTCATAATACTTAGGCACTTACACCCTTAGAGAAGCACACACACAGACAATCGGGCACCTGTGCCACTGATTGTTAGTCAGGATTCAGCAGAAATGATGAAACCTCTAGCTAGCAATTATAACTAGTGCTATTCAGGTCGAGTCTGGTTAAGCAAATCACCAAGAAATGAAGCAAAAAAATGATGAAATTGTTGCACAGTTATGAAGAAGATTGACAGTGGTCTTAGCAGATGAGTGACAGTCATGCAGTGAATACCACCTGATTAGGACGGCTCTAATCTTAACATGGAAGCCATTTTTAACTGAAGTATCTGAGATAAAGTGTGTGGAAGAGAAAGGTCTGTCCTTTCACCTTATTTTAAAGTACAAGGTTTCCCGGATTGAGCGCATCCACTGAAATCTGTGTGTGTGTGTGTGTGTGCGTGTGTGTGTGTGTGTATGCGTGTTTCTGTGTGTGTGTGTTTCTGTGTGTGTTGGCAGACATCAGAAAGTCACTCAGTACCTGTCAGTCTTATTGTGCCTGTGTTGTGTCTCCGGCAGGTGATGGTGTCATGGTGTCTGGAAATCATTCTGATAAGTTGTCAGGCTGAGAGTAGTGCAGTTCGACTGCGAGGAGTGAGTCACAGTACGACCCTAAAGTATAAACATTAATATAGTAATATAGTATATGGTAGGGCTGTTTTGATATTCGATTAATGTATCGATTATTGAAAAAGTTTATCGATTAATCAGATTACAAATTGCACCCGACATCTCTCAGCTTTTACATTTTTAAAGGTTGTTTCGTGCATGTAGTAACTAATAATCAAGATGAATACTTCATTAAAAATATTAACTTTCATGATGAAACAAAATTGAAACGCTAAATAGCAACAATAACGTATAATTAATAATTAAAGCTTGAAGATGGTGGATGGTAATTATGGGTGTTTAGTTGAAATGTTTAGAAAACTGAGATTAAGACTGTGGTGAAGGGGTGTGGTCTAGTGCAGGGGGCGTGGTCAAGCAAAATGAAGTGCTTATCCACTGCAGACATATCAGCATTGACACAATTTCAACACAGTGACACAATGAAGTGAAATGTTTGAACGGCTCAGCCGTTGATGTAAAGTGTGCTGTAAAGGATGTAATTAAGGAAAAGTACAAATACTCCGATCAATCCCCAAAAAGCATAAATACCCCAAAGTCCAATTACTCATGTGTTTTCCTGAGTCGGAAGCTTTCATTTTTCATTTTAAACCCCAGGCCCATCACTCAATAAAGAGTGAAGTGAATCCCTAGTGATGTAATATATAGTTATGGGAGCTTTGCCCTGTGACCTTCTTTCTTTCTTTTTTTTTTTTTTTTTTAAGGCTCTTATACCTTACAGAAATAAACCGAAAGCCTTATTTATGAATAAATAAATGGACCGAACGTTAACAATGTCTAAATCATTATTGGATACAGCATGTATGTCCCAGAACTTCAAGATCTCAACAAATGTCTTTAAAAATCATGGATTGTCCTTTAACAGTCAATATTCTCAAAATCTCATTCTCAAAATGAAGTATTTGGTTATAACTCTCTGCTATTTAATGGCAAAAGGAGCGGGCTAGAACGGCTCAACAACTGTGACATAATTACGCTACCTATGCACATGACAACACAGCAGTGTCACTATTTCATAGTTCATCCTCTGTCCTCTATTTATTAATGGACCAGCTTAAGTACCTGTTGTTGACGGGTAAAGAGTTAAAAGGTTAAAGCTTAAAATAAGCTGATCAGCTTTAATGTAATCAGTGGTATTATTATTTCAGATTGAAGCCCACGTACATGTCTTTCGGGCCGTCCTGCCTTACTTATTAATACAAAAAAATACGCTTTGTTCACTCTAAGTTATACTTCTTTTGTCATCAGCCAAATACACTCCCAGTTTGGTAATCGGAGTGTAAATTCAAAATGGATTGGATAAAGATTACGTTTTGTCTTAAAACGACTCCAACGCGGTAAAATTCACTTATACCATTTCAGTTGTTATTTGAGCGGTGAAAAAAATCAGTTTAGATTTTCTGATGAATATCCGATGCATTTTCTGATGCATATTAGTGCAGGTGTTTGTATACATTAAACAAGTACAGTAGCTTGTTAGTGGCTTGTTTTAAAGTATATTATTACATACGCCAAAAAAAGCCCTAGATGATGCTAATCTGGCACATAAATGCTCATGACGTCACTTCTGCTCACCATTATGATTTCAGTACTTTCAGGCAAATACCTAAGGACTGGTTTCATTTAATTCTAGCCAGTTTTTTTCTCAGAAAGTTTTCTGAGACTGGTTTCGTGTCCTCCAATGTATGACATGTAAAGATATCTTTGAAAGAGCGAGTTCTGACCAATGTATCAGAACTAAAAAAAACTTTTTCATTCATTTATATAGATGTACAGTACGTGGCCAAACTTCAATCTCAAGGCCAAACTCATTTCCTCCTTCTCAGAGCTTAAGATGATGTAATTATGGTCATGTAATAAATTGCTCCTTTTGCTCTTTGAAAATCACAATGAACTATTTTCCATTGCACACACTTTTTACAGACCTGAATTTTTAAACTGTTGTTTCAGATTGATGTTTGACGGCTGGGAGCCTCCAGGCTCATATCCAAGATTGACACTCGACAGCACACACTCCACACCAATCTCCTGAGTGAGTTCCACTTCCTGGCAGATAAAAACGTCCACAAGCTCCCGCTACACCTGCCCGAAGCCAAGCCGAACAACATACTAAACACCCTCAGCCAATCGCTGGGGCAGGAACCCGTTACCATGGACACCGAGTCCACCTACTCTGGGTACTCGTACCACTCAGGCCGGTCAAGAGGATCCCACAGACATGGGTAAGGATCAGTATGACAATAATGCATAGATGTCAAGGAGGTTTGCATTTACAGGCTTTTAATAAGGTTGTGTTTATAGTTGAGCTTATGTAAATAAAATGTGTATTTTTAATAATAAAAAATACACATTTACTGACAGAAGCTAAAATTAATATTTGGGCTGCAACAAAAATTTAATTACATTCATACATTGCCCTAGTTCCTCGCGAGCAAGATCGGATAAGGATTCACCAATTTGCCAGTGTGCATCAGCGAATATTCCTGCATTTGAAAAAAGCTTCCCGAGAAACAAATTGGACGGATTTTGGTAAATCTTGGTCAGTCCAAACAAATTCTCTGCTGAACCCACCGATGCAAATTAAGGCTTTATTACGTGAAGCAGAAGCCATACTTTAATATTTTCCAGAAGTGCTGCTGACTTCTCTGGGCTCGGTCTCATTAGAGATAGATGGGAGCAGAATGAAATTACATTCAGTTGTATGGTGAGACAACATTTCAAATATTTATTGGACAAAACAGCCATCATGTTTTTCATGCATAACAGTACAGGAACCATCCAAGCTGTTATCAGTGTCAGGTCCAAAAGCCAGCATCTTTCCTCGTATAGGGGCGTGTCGATGCCCTTGTCACGGGGAACTTGCCACTTGCAGGATGATGTGTACACATTTTACATGATGTGTAATGTAAAACATCATTTTACACTACTCATACAGTATTGTGCAAAAGTCTTGAGCCACCATTTTTTTATCCAATTAGCCCTTAGGTATCGTGATAGTATCATATCAGGAGGTGACTGGTGATGTCCATCCTTAATCACCAGTACACTAATCACCAGCCAAATCATCTGTCATCATTTTTGATTTTTTTTTAATGATATTATGAATAAAGATTCCTCTGAAACTAGTCCGGTACAGGGACTGGATTGAAAATGAGATCCAAAAATGTGACTAAATGTGAGGCAAAAAAAATCCCCCAGGAAGCCAGAAGAACTGTTCCTCAAGACTACATTAAAATTCAATGAAGTCTGGCTCTTTGGAGGCAAAATATGAAGAAATGAATGGGTCAAGACTTTTGCACAATACTCTATGCTGACATCCAGATCCAGCCGTTTCCGGGGAACGTTCCTGCATTTTTCAGCAGGGCAATGCTGCAGGCAGAGAGGGGCGGGTACACACTGTCAGTGTTGCTCCAGTAGTGGCAAACACACTGTCAGAATTGTAAAGTGTTACGATCATTCGAAATTGGTATATAGTAAAAAAAAAAATAACTTAAGATCAATGGAATTTACACATCACCTCTTTTTTTTGTGATTTTTAAACACCACATGGGAATAAACTATCTTCCAGAAAAAAACGTACAGTATAATGTACCATGGTTACAAAGCCTTAAATCATGTTGTTTGGATGTCTCGCTTCTTTTCTCCCTCTTTCTATCCTCTCGCTGTTTGGTGGCTTAGCATTCTCTGGGCTATTTATCTGTCGGTGGTGAAATTGCTCTGACTGACAGGTTCAGGAAGTCAGTAGTAGACAGGTGATGAATGCTATCACTCCACTCTCTCTGCGTTTTCTCTCTCTCTCTGGGGTCGCTACACCTTTATCTCAGTGTCTTTTCTTTCATTTTTCTCGCACCAGCTGCTGAATTGGTTCTAAGGGTTTGGAGGCCCCGGAAAACGGATATTTTTCCCTCTCCATTTTTTCTTCCTAGCTCACGTTTCACATTCCAAAGAGACCTTTCCTTTTCTTCAGGGATGGACCAGTCATGAAATTATTAGCTAGGCCACCAGGCAGGTAAAAGCTCCAGTGTGTCTTCCAGTTTCATGGGTTGGTGGGTTGGTTAAGTCCGTTAATGCAGACTAAAGGAAATGAATATGTTTATGGTTATGATATTAACTGTTTATTGCAAAGTCACTGGCAAACATTTCGCTCAAGGTGCCTCACATTAATGTCAAGTATAAATATAGCTTGAAAACCACATAAAAGCTTTGTTTTGTTTCTTTTTTAAGTTGTTGAACCTTTTTATGAGTTGGATGAGTCCTACAAATAATCAATTTCCAGTGGCATAATGTAAAAGAAAAATGACCAGAGGAAAATATCTCAATATTACCTCACTTTGAGCCATTATTTAAAAGGCCCCTTGTCTGCAAAAATTTACTTTTTATTACTTTTTAGATATTTAGATTTGACTTCAGTGAGCATTTACAAGCAAAAAAAATAAAGAAAAAATTATTTCTTAAAGCTTATTTTTTTTTTATAGATTTCCCCCCTAATGTGATGTCATATAAGAACAGCCCCTCCCCAGCTTGTTGCTCAGCTCTGCTGTTCTCTGGAGGGGCGTGGCTTAACAGTATCGTATTTACATAGACACTGAAACAGCACATTTAAACCAGGAGTGGAATTTTCTGAGGGTTATTTTAGCTTTAATACTATTAAGAGACAATCCTTAGTGCAGCTCTGAGATCTAATAGTCAAATATGGGGCCTTTAAACCATATTTTTTGCGCAAGTGAAGATCTCGATAGATAGACATAAGCAGAACATAGTAATGTTCTCTGGTCGCAGGTCTGTTGTTAAAAGATCACATAATTGCATTACATTATATATGGAATGTAATTACAAGTAAGAAATATTACAAATAAGCAGTGGGGAAATATCTTTTCTTGGGGTTCCTGCATGTAGGAAGTAACGTAACAAATGAATTAAAAGAACTTTAAATTTCCCTTTTTTTCAACCATATGTGAGAATAAAAAGTTCCAGTGGGACTCGCTACAGTGATTGCTACTTAAAAGAACAAACACACAATCACCTTTTATTGCACATTTCAGTGTGGAAATTATGAGGTACTGTTAATATCTGAGCAGGTAATAAATCAGTGCATGTTTAAAACATAAAAACCGGTTATCCTGGTTTCGGCAAGGCGATCATGAACAACCCCGAGCATTCCGGTGACTAATAATTTACTGCCTGACCCTAGTCATAAACACGTGTGTGTGTGTGTGTGTGTGTGTGTGTGTGTGTGTGTGTATATGTGGGTAATGCATTGCTATCTTGTGACACAGCTTTCTAAAGAATGAGCCTTTTTATCTTTTGAGAGGATGTGGAAATGTTTGAAATTTTAACTAACTTACCTGCTTGAATCCGATCGGTCGGGAAAATGTGCATTGTTTTTCATAAAGCAGTACATGCTGTTCTCTGTGTAATCTAAGAATAATAAATAAATAAATAGAAAAAGAAAGGTGTTTAATAACATGATTTTTAGTTCTTTTTGCTAGAAGATCTTTAGAAAACTTGTGAGACAGTGACAGTTTCAGTAAGTAAAAACAGATACTAGAGCTTCTCTTGGACGATCCACTTTTATAAACGTGCAATGACGTAGTGGCAGTTTGTTAAGTATGAGCACTTCCATAGGCATGTCTCCTGTCCTATACAAATTAGGGTCAAGAGTTCCATGTAACCACTAGTTAGCTTATGTGAAAAATGTAGCTTTCTGATTTGCCTAATCTTAATTATATGCTTCCCAGAATGAATTAAAAATCCCAGTGTCAAAGGCACTAATCCTTCAGGGGCAAAGGGGAGCTTGAAAGCTACAAAAACCCGTCTCGCCGGATTAGGCAGCACGTCCTCCAGGCTCTTCTGCAAAGGATGGCTCCGTTGTAATGGGGAAATAGTTTCCAGAGTACAACCCTAATGTTTCCACATTCCGTCTCTTCTATCTGTAATTGCCGAAATTGTCTGACATGTTATGAAATTGACGTTGAGGAGATTTTCAGGAGGGATGCTCCATCAGACACCCCTTGATTAGGAAGCCAATCAATTATTTATAGGCTTTAAAATGAAGAATGTTTCATTAGTTCATGAGGACTGCACTGTTCTTTATCATATTTTTTATCATCGCTTGAAAGCGCTAATGAAATATAACACAGATACAAAGTTGCAGTGAGAATTTTAATGTAGCGCGTGTAGTATTTAACTGTAATTCTTTTCCCAGTCGAGCGTGTGCAGGTAGCCAAAGAGGCAATAAGGAAGCACTTAACTGTGCGGTAGCAAAGTAATTTAGTTTAACACCGAGACTCTGTGAAATCAGAGCCGCCTGCTCTTTCATTTCTAAGCATTAGCTTCCTTACAGAAAAGCCTCAGGAGTTGCCGGCCTTTAGCTAACAGGCTAATCTCTCTATATAAATGAGTAGTTTTCTTGCTCAGAGGTTCAAGCTGGCATGAAAACGAACGAGAAGATTTATGAGTGTTTCTGTTTGGTTTGACTACTAGATGTTAGAACGGTTTCTTTCAGAATGTTGGCTCAAATGTGGGAAAAGCTGGCAGAACCCCAAACCCCCACTGGAAGCACATCTACTTCACTCTAATACCTGTATTTGGAAGCACTGGAAGTCAAATACCATTAATCAAGCCCTGCAGCGTCTCCTACTGAATTTAAAATGAACTCGCTCCTTTTAAGTGCTAATTTATCTGTGTTGCCATTAAGTGATGGTTGGTTTCGCCCTCAGTACGAAAAAAAAAAAAATCTATTTAGATTAACCAAGTACTGTTCTAACACGACCCTTATGAAGTTTTTCAATTGTATGCATCCCAGTGCCCTTCAGAAGGATATTGTTTAAGATCATTTCATCCATTTAAATTGAAGCCTTTGAAGGGTTAAGCAGTTCAGCCAATTTCAAAGCAAAAGCTGAAAAACTGGTAGAGGGCAATTCTATGCAGTGGTGACGTCTTCAATGGGGGGAGAGGGTGGAAGGAGGCATAATTTATAGGGTTCAAATCAAATCATACTAATGCACTTAAATAAATTCTAACTTTTTAATTCAACAAGTCCAATGCTGAGCATCAAAAATCACAGAGGCACAAACTTTATGTATTATTAATAAATCATGTTATAATTAATAATTTTATATTGATCATTACGGGGCGGCAAGGTGGATTATTGGTTCAGGGTTCAGGGTCAATTCCTGCCTCTGTGTGCATGGAGTTTGCATGTTCTCCCTGTGCTTGGTGGGTTTCTACCAGGTACTCCGGTTTTCCTCCCAAAGACCAAAAAAAAAAGAAATAATTACTGATTTAATGACATCATAGTTTTTTTTTATTATATATATATATATACAATTAACATTACAACCCCATTACATTAAAATGTACTATTTAAGCATGTTTTTAATATTTGTAGAGGACTGATTCAGACACATCTAATCCATATTGTGAAAATGTCACATCCATAACTCTAATTTATTTAAAGAATTGACAAGCATTTGTAAATCTACACTTTTTCTGTTCATTCAATTCTTTCATTGTTCAACTCTAATGCTATCTGCATTTATTATAATTCAGAGTTTGTAGAAAATCTGTACTATAATAAAAGTTTGTCACTAACTGTCACTTGTATAACGCTGATAAAATACTGTATATTTTCAGGATGTAGTGATTATGTAATTTTTAGAGGATTTGTTTTGTTTTTACCTGAAGATATTACATTTGAAATATACAGATTCATTCATTAAGATGCTCCATGCTCTTACTTTCTTTCTTTTTTTTTAACCAATAAGAAAAAGAAGCAGAAGTTAGAAGCAAAACTCATCTTTCAAAATAAGACACGTAGTAAGATTGCAAGTTAAATTGTTCAAGGATTTATATTTAGAAAGTTAAAAGGTATAAGAAATTAATAATTAATCTAATCTTAAACCTTGATAATGGTGATGTTGAGGTTTGTTGTGGTTGAAGTCACTGGGCCCCTTTTTGCGAGTTATGACTCTCTAGTTAACAGCCTGATACAACTTGTGTCAAGAAGATGCTCATAAAACATGAATTATCCATTTTAATTTTATTCTTGCGCTGCAATTACTTCCTATTCAAGTCATTTCTATACACTTCCAGCTGTGGGTGCTTTTTTTAACTACACAATGTTGAAATGCAGGGTAAACAAGATATTTTTGGGAGGCTGCAGGATCCTCAGGAAGCTCACATAGATATGAGGAGAACATACGCAGAACATCCTCACAGACTGGAACCCAAGTTCAGGATGGTCCCAGTTATGTTCCTAGAGCTTCAGACTTAATATGAAGAAGATTTATTATTTGAACCTGTTTTCAGATAACAAGCTGAAACACCAGGATTTTGTACAAGTCTGTTTTTTTTTATTATTATTATTATGACTGTGTTATGGACCTAAGGGCCGTCTGTGTAATGCTCTGATTTTACTGGTGATATCAATGTATTGAATTTAATTCTTGTCATGTATAAGTCACTGTGTATAATCTGTTTTTAGGTTGAGGTGAGTCACTAGCAGTGCTTTAATGTGGTTATGTCCAAGTAGAACAGATTACAGTGTATATTATTTATAGCATCCTTATATCCAACTGGCTTATGTTGTAAAAGTTTGCCTTTAGGTTCCCAGTGGTATTAGAAAATTCATACTAAACGATGCATTTTCGAACAAAAAGCCAGGTGGGGAACTTTCTAAACACAGCCAGGTGCTGCAGTTCCTCAGGATGAACTCAGGATGCCAGAACTTGCCCCCACTCCACCCCACTCTCCATATAATTTATGGTTTAATTATTTGCAAAGGCTGGAGCGAAAACCATTTCTGGTTTAGCTCTTGTAGGGGTGCGGTACTGTACATGTAACAGTCAGGAGACGGAGTATGTTTATTAGGGCGTTTCCGCCAGTTCTAGTTTTGACAGGTAGGAATCAAAGCAAGAAAGGCAGACTAATCGTAATCATAAGCGCTTTCATAATTTCATCAACAGTCTGCAGGAGAAAATACTAGCGTTCACAAGAAAACATGGATTGTAGATCAGGAAAAGAAAGTGAAGTCCAAAGCCATCACGAGAGCTGACTTAACCTCTTGAGTCCCAAATGTTCAAATATGAGCACATGACATTGTCTGCCAACTACACTGTCTGTATATCCATACAGTATGGGATCCTCATAATAATTCTTTAGACAAACTCGTTGCTGGTTAAAGACATTGATTGAATTCATAGTTGAGGCATTTTTTTAGGCAGGGTGTTTTCGATTTTTTTCACTAATTCAGTCAACTCCCACCCATTATTAGGCCACTCCCTCATTAAGGCTACTACTACCAATCAGGGAGGCCCGAAGACTATCATGTGTTTCCTCTGAGCCACCAGCCAACCGAATCTTTTCGAACTGCTGTTGGGAGCGGCCAATCAGCTCACTTCAGGCCCCCCGGGATTCAAACTTGCAATCTACGGATAAACGGGCGAGCACTTTACCGCTGTGCCACTCAAAGGTGTTAAATGCATTTGTTGTGTACGTTGCAATTTCTCATCACTGTTTCCACTTATTATTCCGCGTCAAGTCTACACTGTAGGTCTCATGTAGCTGCATGCTCTACCGCGTACCCTATGGCGTAGCATGGCATGCTCTTCCCCAGACATGCTACACGTCTGAGCAGTGCAAACCATAGCAATTGTGATTGGTCCCCATGGAAGGAACATGCTTCCAGCTTCTTCTTCTTCTATAATTTATGGCTTCTTTCATTTTTAATCAAATTGAAATGTGAATGAACTTGAACCAAATCAAGGAAAGACTAATCGAAGACCTCAATTTTAATATATATTTTAAAAAAGTATATGTATGTATATATAATAAATTTTTTTTAGCTCCAACTCCAACAAGATTTGCTCAATTTCATTCACCTCAACAAAGGCGGTAGAAGAGACGTAGCACAATGGCAGAGAAACCCACACTCCAACTAGTGGTTTGGCGGTGTAACTGCAGCATGAAACAAACTTACTAGACAAACATACAAGAATAAATGCTCACATCGCCGTGGCGAATTGTGTAGCATACACTGGACGCCGAAGAGTAAATGCTAATTAAGGAAGTGTAGTGTCTGGGTTTCAGGGGGTTAAGTGAGATTATACTACAGCACTGTTTTCTTAATGTAAGGACAGATAGAGGTTACTCCTTGCAGGGATCCATAATTCTGAATTTGTATGATAAAACAGAAAATAGATTACAATGATGAGCCATGACCGCACTAATAGTTTAAAAAAGCTTATAGGCATGATGTCATGGTTCATGCAGACCCCTTGCTGCTTTTATTATCAATGTACACTGAATAGCCATTTTTCCACCAATACATGTACAGGTTTATTCATCTTACTTGAGTTCATGAATTTGAAGTCCTTGGCTTGGGAAAGGGAAGCAGGTGATGGAAATCGCAACGTTTCTAACGACAAAGCAGTGTGTCTGTCAAAGCTTCAGGATATCCGCTTTATACCGTGTTTATTTTTAGGGTTTATATAAAGCAGCCTCAGAGCGTTTCCGCGCTGTGAGGATTTCCATATTTACCGCTGGGTATCCCTAATCACTCAGACCAGACTCTCTAACCAGAGAATGTTTTCATTTAGCATGGTTATGTGTCACCACGTTGTGTAACAAGAGACGCAACCTCCTAGCAAAGCCTGTGCTCTTCAGCTGTCCTACTGGATTATGTGAAATTGAACTTGAATTTTCCTACAAAATAGTCACCAGCTGTTTGTTTCAAAATCTGTCGGTTTGAATCGAGTGTTTTCTCTTAAATATATTTTTCACATGAGCTGAAGACCGTCGCCTGGTCATTGTCTAATTTCCGACTCCCTGGGTTGCGTAATCCTCTGCGCAGGATAGGATTTTGTACTCTTGTAGCTCATGTACCCCAGGGTTTAATATTTCGTGCCTACTCACATCATTTTCTGATCACCATGGTTGTAAAGAGTGGCTATTTGGGTTAATACAGCTTTCCTAATAGCTTGAACCAGTCTGGTCATTCTCTACGGCTCTCCCTTGAGAATCAACAAGATATTTCCTCCTTCAGCACCCGTGCTGTTGTCACTGAGATCACTGAGATCTTTTTTTTTCTCCCTATTCTGATGTTAAGCTTCATCACCTGAAGCCTGCGCCTGCAAGATTTTATGCACTGTCCTGCTACCCTCATTATTGAGTGTTCACTTTAAAGTGTACAGTGCGTGTATACTCTAAAAACCTTCCCAGCTATCCAGTGCATCTGTGGGACAAATCCAATCAGCAGACGTTGTAAAAGACATTACTTGTGGTTCTGTTGAAGAAAGAAAAAGGAACTACTAGGTTAGAGGCTACTTTTTTGAGTTTTGTAACTGGCCACTAGGAAAGCTGAAATGCTAAGGAAAGGTTAGCATGCCTTCATGACTGAGCTTTTGCGTTCCCCGTCCTCAAGTGTGAACAGCTGCGTGCTTTCTATGTATCCGTGTCTGTTTTCGCACTGATGCAGTGAATAAATAAATAATTCAATAAATAAAGTCAAGGAAAAGTCAAGCACAAAAGGATTATAGCTGCTTTGGCTGCTGCATAGTTTGCATTCTAGTCAATCTTGGCTAAACTATGCCGCGTGTGTGTGTGTGAATGGAAAACGGTTTTGCACAGAAAAAGCAATGACAAAGAACCCAATGAAAACCAGACGGCTAAAAATGCTGCTTCAGTCCTTTAACCAGACACTGTTATAGTTGCCTTTCACAATGGCAGCTATTCTTTTGTACGGCGTGATTTCCTTCCAGCACCAGCGCCTACACTAAAGGAACAATTGCATTAAAGATGTCAACATTCCTTACAACAAATGATTTTTTTTGATTGGCATTATGTAATCATATGTAATTGTATTCAGTGTGACGGATATTGCAGCAAGCAATGAATGATTACCGAGCAATCATAGTGTTGTGGATACATCAAAATGAAACGAAAATCAATTTGTACTCCATGTGGATTTAATAATGTGCAACATCAGCAGGAATCAAATCAAAGTATGTATAAAGACTTACAACTATACATTTTATAACTGATGTAATGAACAGGTATTTTAGCAACTGAATAGATTTAGGCACATTTACATTTATGTCTAGTGTTGGGAATCACCAGGGACTTGCCGATACGATATTATCACGATACCCAGGTGCCGATTTGATTTGTATTACGATTCTTTAAGTATCACAATTTTTTTTTAGACTTTATTACAATTCCAAACAAACTTAGCACATAATTTGCTCCTACCACACAGGATGCTGTACTGCCTGCCACCTGTAGGATTATAGTGGAACTGCAACATTTAACCACCTCAAACACATACATATATACATTTTTTTTGTCAATGTGATTCGTGATCAAGGTGATACGTGAATTGTCACACAAAAGAATCACGATGCATAACTGAATCGATTTTTTTCCCCCATCTCTATTTATGTCCCACATTCACATCATAGCCCTTTTGTTCTGTTTCAGAGAGCGGAGCAGAGACCGACACAAGTCCCGCAGTAAAGACAGCAGTCGTTCGGAGAAGTCTGTTACCATCAACGCTCCCCCTGCGGAGCCCCTGTTAGGAGACCACTCCATGCGCGAAGACGAAACACAGGTGAGATGTACTGTAGTAACTGGGCATTTTACTGAGCTGTTTCTTTGACTTGCACAGTTACAGAATATTTCTCAAGAGTTCTTTGGATGGTTCAAAAAAATCGCAGCTGCCCCGAGTGGCGCAGCGGGGGTGAAGCGCTCGCCCTATCATCCGGAGTTCGGGAGTTCGAATCCCGGGTGATGCTATAACCTCCCACAGCCGGGGACCCAGAGAGAGCTGATTGGCCGAGATCTCTTAGAGGCACTTAGTGCTCTCACATCAATCACAGTTCTACAGCCAATCTACAGCGTCTGTGAGCTGGCGCAAGTGGAAGGAGCAGAAAGCGCTGTCCTCCGAGTGTGTTCGAAAAAGATGTGGTTGATGTGGGAGTGCGGGTAGGAACTGGTTACAACTAAACTAGGGAGAAAATTGCAATGCAGCCTCCTGAAGGGGTAGAACCTGTTCTGAGTTCTGTTGGGAAAATGCTGGACATGTTTGCAACCTGTCTGTTATCAAAAAATGAAATTGAACCAAACTGGATTTCTATTTAATTCATAGATAAAATAAGGACAAAAGGACAAAAAAAAGGGACAAAAGCAGTGTTGAGGACGCCAAATGCACAATTTTTCTTCTATTAACATTAGAGCTGTGGGGAATAAATTGATTGCAAGATTTCTGCTCCTGCTTCTTCTTCTTTTGAGCTTATGGGCGTTTGGTGCCATACCGCCACCTACTGGACTGGAGTGTGGTGCAGAAGAGGAGACGTGATGTTTAAACAGGCAACAACACAAGTTACAGATATTAGTTACGTGTAGTAATTATTCGTATAATTTAAAAGCCTGTAAAAATTGTAGCGGCTTAAGACAAATAAAACAATAAACATTACAGCAATTTAATCGAATGGAATCAAATCGACAGTCTCGATAAGATTCACTGCTCTGGTCAGGTATAAAACTGTTTTTGGTTTTTGGACTTGTGCTTAACGACAGGCTGAGTCAGATTCAGGAATGGCATGAAGGAAGTGAAGTATCTGGCCTGCAGTTAAAGAGCTGTGGGTCATTTGAGTTTCGTCTCCACAAACGGGTGAACAGATCGGTGAAGATCTGCAGAGGAGAGCCAAGTGTTCCTTTTCTCTTTTTCAACCTCAAACTGCTTATATAATTAGCACTGCTTATTTAATTATAATTAGAACCATTACAGGAACAGAGCTTTCAGACATCATGTTATTAACCCTCAACTTTTTCTGATTATCTTTCTCACCCTCTGCCTTCATCTCTGATCTGTATATCTGTCTTTTGCTCTGTCCATCTTTCCTCTCTCTCTCTGTTTTCATATCTTTATATCTTATTACTCTGTCTTTCTCCCTGTATGTCTCTCTAATATGTTTCCATATTTCTCTGTCGGTGATCTCGCCCCCCCCGCTCTCTCTCTATCTCTGTCTTTATCTGTATCTCTCTCCCATTCTCTTATCCTCCCTCTGTCTCTAGTTCTCTCTCTCTTTGACCTACTTTGCCATCATGGACTCTGCTTGAGTGTGTAAAGTAGTAAGTAGACATGAGGAATAACATTGATGTGTGTCACATCAGCTCTGTGTTCGGCTTTAATATTTATACTCGGTGACTCGGTTCGAAGCTCAGTGTAAAAGACGATAAGTGATGGCGTTGACGCCGGACACAGTCGGATCGATTCTTTATTTACTTCTATATGTTTTGTTGTTTTGTTTGTGTCTTTAACGTCCATTCAGCCACTTGTTACTGTATATAATAAGAAGATGACGGGTCAGAAATGTGTGCTGAAATGTGTCAGAGAGAGACAGAGAGAGACAGAGATTCACTAAGATTGCATATTTTCTCTAGATAGTAAAATATTAAGGTTCAGATTGATGAGAGCTTTAATGTTTAGAAACAACATTTTCATCCATGCTCGTTCTTGAAAAGTCAACCTGGTATACATACAGTATCTATAAAAATTAAAGATCTTATATATGAGGGGCATTCAAGTCAAACCGGGACATCTGATGAAGGCATGAAACCGTCCACAGTTCAGTGATGAGACTCTTAGCTGGAGCAAAACATTCGAATGGTGCAAACTTTTTAAAGAAGGTTGTATTTCTATGTAAATGACGATCCCAGGCGAGGTGACTCGGAGACTACTGCAGTCGTTCCCGTAAAGCATTCAGCGAATGGAATGTCTGATTCTTGCAGATCAGCACACAATCATTCACGACCACATTTGCACATTACAGGATCTCGGCTAGGAGTTATTGCCACATCCTTCATACGGTCCTGACCTCGCTCCAAGCCATTTTCACATGTTTGGTTCATTAAAGGAGTTCCTGGAAGGCCAGTGTTTTTCCGACCTGAACATGGCTCTGGCATACTGAGAAGACTTTCTACCTTGATGGTATCCAAGCACTAGTGAAAAACAGGAATAAGTGCATTAGTGTAGCAGGGGATTGTATAGAGAAATAAAGAAAGTTTTCACTCTTATAAATGTGTTCTGTTATTCTGTATAATCAAAAGTCCTGGATTGACTTAAAGACTCCTCGTTGCAATCCTTGATTTAAGAAGAATAGGTTTTGTGTGTGTGTGTGTGTGTGTGTGTGTGTGTGTGTGTGTGTGTGTGTTTATATATCGGCGTTCCAGTCAGCCAGTAGGTCACCAGACTTGTGTTGTTGACTTAATAAGGATGTCTGCAGACATGAGTCATTCTAGGATGATCTTCTATGAGCAGCAGCTGTTTGTACTGCCATGGAAAATTACCTGGCAAATTAGTTAATAAGAGTAGGAGATCTCGTCAATCACATATGCAATCATCTACCCTGACAATCACATGGCAGCAGCGTTGTGCATGAAATCGCTGGTTTATTAAGTTCACATTCGTTTAGTTCAAATAAGTCATCAAAGTGGGGAAAATTATTTCACTGGTGCCATTTTGAGTATTTCGGAAACATCTGCGATTTCCATGCACAACTGTTTCTAGAGTTGATGCGAAAAAGGCGGACCATCTAGCGAGCACCAGTTCTGCTCCTTATTGATGAGACAGGTAGAAGAAGAATGATCGGACTGGTTCTAGTTCACCGGAAGGCTACAGTGACTCAAATAAACACTCTATACAATGGGGGAGAATAAAAGCATCTCAGTACAGTATGTACAACACCTTGATCCTCATCATCGTCATCCTGTGTGGTGGGAGCAAATGATTTGCTAAATGGGTTTAGAATTGTAAGAAAATCAATAAAATCATGATACTTATAGAATTGCAATACAAATGTAATCGGCACCTAGGTATTATCGGGTGGAAGTAGTTACTGAATAGTTTATGACCAATGTGTCCCTCTCACCCCTAGATTCCAAGATGTATATGCTTTTCATTTTATTAAGTTTCACATGAAGGTGTGGAAAGCAAGCTTATACAAAGAGCAAGATCAATTCTGAATATAATATAATATAATATAATATAATATAATATAATATAATATATCTCAGGCACATGACAGATAATTGGTAGATGATGATGTTACGCATCTCTCTAAGGAAAAGGGTGATTTGTAGGATGGATACACACTCTCACTCACTTTCTTTTCCACTCAGTGCGTCCCATGTGACCTGTCCACTGAAAGCCCTCGCAGTATTGCACTGCACTCCTGGCGGCATAATACGATGGGAGATTTTTTTATTTATTTTTGCTCTAAAAACAGTAACAGTAAAGTCAGCACTCGCTTCAGAAAACGAGCTTGTTCGATTGTCACAAAGGCCACTTCTCGCAGTGCCGAAACACACACGAACACACTCCGGGCTTCAGACAGAGATGGAAGTGCTGGTGTTAGAAAGCGAACCTGCAACGCAGGAGCTGAGCTCACCACCATACGAGCCTCAGGAGGTAGGACCCACGCACACAAACACACACATGCACACGCGGCGGTATGCACCGGTGCTAGATGGTATCTCAGATGCCGGATCTCTCTGAGGCACATTGGCTCCATGAGAAGTCTGACCTCAAACAAGAACACTATGGCCGTTTTTTATGATATGGAAGTGATTTCCTGTGGCTGCTCAGAGCCAGACGGACAGACTGCAGTAATGTGTGTGTCGATCAGTTACAGCAGTGTTGCATGGGGTAATTAGGTTTGTCACCACGTCAGCTGAACACATCCTAATTATCACATCTTTGTGTTGTAAAACTATCATGGGGATTTTTTTAGGATTCTTCAGATGCCTGTTGGAAATGTGTTTATTTAATATGTTCTCAGTTATCTAGGAGGATAAAGACCTGGATGTTTTTTTTCCTGGTCATGCCTCAAGTCATCTTATTTTAATTACACTTGCTCATATACCATGACTGTTGATCAGGTTCGAAAAGAACTATTTCACTTTCAATCTTTCTTTTTTTAGATCTCGGTAGAGATTTTATTTTTTTGTGACGTAAATTGTTGTTTTCCAGCAGACATAAAAGCAGCCATTTTTTCCACTCCACTCTCCATTCTTTGTGCTATATATATATTTTTTAGTTTCTTAGTCTGAGAGCACCTGAGAGTACCTCTTTATGTCTTTTTTTCCCCCTCTTGTTTACTCCCATGAGCTTGTTGAGTGCCTCTTTTATACTTTCGAGCAAGAATCGTTGCACATAACATGTGGTCTACTTTTTGTGTGTTAGTTGCATTTTGTTTTGGAGATTTAAGGAAATAGGAATGTTCAAGGTACTGATAATGAGAACGTTCAAAGTCTGGGGAACTTGCGGACGCGTCACGAACCATACGCACAATCATTCATGAACCAATTTTACATTACAGGAACTCGGCTAGGTGTTATTGCCATTCACATTCCATTTGCATTTACGGCATGTGGCAGATGCCTTTATTTAGAGCGACTTACGTTGCATCTCATTACACATCTTAGCAGTTGAAGGTTAAGGGCCTTGCTCAGGGGCCCAACAGTGACACCTTGGTGGCGTTGGTGTTTGAACCTGCGACCTTCCGATCAGTTTCCAATACCTTAACCACTGTGCTACTTATAGTACAGTCCATACAGTCCTGACCACGCCCAAAGCAATATCCCACATTTTTGGTGAATTAAAGGAGTTCCTGGGAGGCCAGCGTTACAGACATGAAGCAGACAGTTCGATCATGACTCTGGTAGACTGAGAAAATGTTCTACCTTGATGGTATCCAAGCCATAGTGAAACGCTGGTGAAAGTGCAACTTTGTGTAACTGTTTTCTGTTTTTCTGCACAATCAAAACTTCTCATAACTTATCAGAGAGGTAGAAATATTAACTTTTCTTTGTAAAATTTTTCCATTATTACACAGCATTAAGAGGTTGTTGATTAATTTTCTATAGTAGCATAGAGCCATATATGAGACAGTGGTTGCATCTGCAAGGCAAACCGCAGGTTTATTTTACTGAGCTGATTCTAGTCCATTATTGTTTCTGCAGTTAGAGCTAACAGGAAGTTTTCCATTAGGAGACACGTGAGAAGTCTCTAGTGTCAGTGCTTTCTTCATAATGGAGATAAAGTTGTAACGTTTGGTTGTTTCTTTTATGTAAGAAATGTAATAAAAAGGTTTGCTGTAGTACAGGAGCTCCTGAGTCATGCCAAAGTGTTTGTTGCTCCCTATAATCCAAGGGCAAGTTTCAGTTTCCCATGGTGCCATGGTCATTTATTGCAGGAAATCAGAGGGAGCAAATCTAGCCATGTTCTCTAGGTTCGCAGGGTAAAATACTCTCACAGAAGCAATAACCACTGCTGAGCATGTGTGAGCTCATGTATGTCAAAGACGGCAGAATTCATGTCTTATTAAAGAAACCAGTGTACAGGTTCCTCTTCCACAGTTGGTAGCTGTTGTACGGGGTGAGTAAAAAAAGTTCCCCATTTTGGCTGTAGAATTTATTTTAATTAATTTGTAGAAAAGACAAATACATAATTTTTCAACATAATCTCCCTGCTTTTTAGTACACTCTATCCTTCTTTCCACAAGCTTTCGTATTCCCTTATTAAAAAAATGTTTTAGGCTGAGCTGTGAGCCAGGAATGCACCGCTGTCTTCACATCTTCATCAGAAGTGAATCTTCATCCTCGTTAGGCTGCTTTCAGGGGACCAACCAGGTGAAAGTCTGATAGAGCAAGATCAAGACTACAGTATAGGGAGGATGCTTTAATACCTCAAAACAAATTTTTTCAGAGTGGGCAGAAGTGTGTGGACATTCATTTTCCTCCAAGATCACAACACCCTTGGATAGCATTCATCTGTGTTTAATCTGAACTTTAGGCTTCAGCTCTTTAATAAGCATCTCACTTTAACAAGCACTGGTGATTGTTGAACCTTTTTCCTGATTTTCCTGCCCTTGAGAATCCCAGAAAACTGTAAGCACCAATTTTCCAGCTGATGGTTAACTTTTGAACTTTTAAGGATGTTTCTGATTCATACTCCGCCGTTTACTATCAGACTCGTAGTAATAAATCCAAAAGATTCTATTTAAGAAACTTCCACCTTCCTTGGAGTATTGGTCCAAATTTTTGTTTGCAGATATCCAAACTCTACTGTTCATGCTCTTCCACTGAGTTACTTCAGCACCGGGTGCACCCTTAGACCACTAGAAAAAAAAACGAATCTCTGCATGCTGCTCTTCTGTCATGCACATCACAAGTGGGGCATCTATTTCTGCCCCACTCATAACTGATGTAACACATTTACACCTGAACAGCAGTGACCGGGGGGACAGTAGCCTTGAATGGAAAGTGCCGATAAGACAGTGCAGCCAACAGAAGTTTTAATATAGCTGGAGTGCAGATTATTTTTGACTCACCCTCATATAATATGTCTGGAGTTCTGACTGGAAGGTGGAAAATGGTTGCATTCAATAGAAAATATTAAAAGGAACTTCTTGTTTGATGACTGGATTTTTTCCATAACAACACAAACCTTTGTGTTTTATTTATTGCATAATTCTTGTTATACAAGGGAGCTTTTTTGTCAACGACTTTAAGTCATTCATATCCACAAACACTAAGTTTAGAGCAAGAAAGTGATGGTTAAGTTTGTGGATCCAGTTATTCTAGAATGGCGCAAGCACGTATTCGGAAGAGGAATTTCAGCAACTTGTTATTACTCCGTCTGCCCCTAGCAAATTAGCAAGACAAAAAAAATTTGAGAAAAGCTTTGTGTCTTGTAGGAAGCACGTTAGCTGTCATCCTCCCAGGCCGGTGGCTGTAAATGCCGTAAACATGTTGCAAATGATCACTATCTGTTCTAGACAGAAGTGTGTTTACAGTCTCTCAGTGTAGTTGAGTGTTGTTTGACCTTTAACATTTCTGTTCCAGCACTCTCCTGGAGTTTCTGGGGCTGTTTGAAAGACCAGGAGATGATTTGCGTATTCTAGTATCTACTGTATGTCACTGTATGTGTTACCTATTGAGAATATTCACACCACAGTAGCACACTGGAAGCGCAGGTTTTATATTCATTGTCCACATTTTCAAGTGTATTTTAGATGGGATGTTATCTTCTGTGTTTTTCCTAGATTTTTCTGTAGGTGTTAGTTGAGATGAGGTAACGCGAAGGTTCTCACCTGTCACAACAACAAAAAATATTCATTCTTTCCTGTTCCACCCTATATTCTTTGAATTCTCTCTCCATCTTACAGTTTTTATTTCCCTCTATTGTCAGCCTGCTGCCCTGCGGCTTACTAAAGCGCTCGACCGGCTCGCTTTCACTCTATTTACATCATCTGAGATACACTCACACACCACCATTCTCACTCATTTGGACATGAGTGTTGTTGTAGGACCACACACTTAACGATGACAGGAAGTACAGTCAGGCCAATGTGAGCATACTGTGAGGAGTGCTATTTCAGAGGCATTATTCTAGCATTGTTCTAGCATTATTCTAGCATTCGTTTCACAGTTCAATTTCAAGCTCTTTGGCTTTAGCAGCACCATTTGCTGACTAATTATTTAACATCTGGCAGCAATTGGTGCCACTAAAGCTGAGCTTAAATAATGTTTAAATAATAAACATACAAGGTGAAAATTGTAATATACATTTAAATTTATAATAATCTAATAGCTAATCCCAAGCCATGTAATAAAAAAAAAAATACAGTATATTCAATGTTTGTATTTAACTCTTTAATATTTAATATCAGTTTAATTTAAACTTTTTTTATGCTCAGCTATTTGGCTGCAGTCATACAATATTCTACAGCTATTTCTCCAAAAAGTACAACAGAGCCAGTGATGTCGGGTTATTTAAAGTTTCCCAAGTCTTACATTTAGGCTTCTTTGGCCCGATCATAGCTGTATATAACATCCATGATTGTGTTTTGTAGTGAATTAACTTTGAGGAAGCTTATTACAAACTCACTCACTCACTCATTCATCTTCTATATCCTGGGATAGGCTCCTGGCTGCCCGCAAGGAGACTTAGGGCACGAAGCAAGATACACCCTGAACTGGGTGCCGATCCATCGCAGGGCACACACATATACACATACACACACACTCATTCACACACAACGAGCAATTTGGGAATGACAATTAACCTAACCTACATGTTTTTGGAAGGTGGGAGGAAACCAGGGTACCCGGGGGAAACCCACCAAGCACGGGGAGAACATGCAAACTCAATGCACACAGAGACAGGATTCGAGCCTGGCCGGGAATCGAACCCGGACCCTGGAGGTGCAAGGCGACAGTGCTACACCACCATGCATAAACTACCATACTTTATTTTATATGCAATGTTAGCAGATCAAATTAAACAGGGTTCAAGCTACTGTATGCATGTTGCTACTGATATTGAATACTTCCCTGTTGCATAACATCTGTGAAAGTACGTCTCTTGATTATGGTGGTGCACTATATCCATCTTACACTGTCATACCACGAGAAAAAAAGACCATCCTTCTATTTGATACCCTTTAACGCTGTGATGAAGCTCAAGGAGTTGAGTGTAAGACAAAACAGAATAGAAAGTGAGAGTTAAGAGTGGAAACATGCTCAAAAATGCATAGCTGAAAATGGCAAAACTGGCAAAAATACAGATGCTAGATTGTCAGATGTTATAACTATGTGGAGCTGATGAGACTCCAGGATCAAAGGGGGATTCGTATATGACACACTGTGAGACTAATTACTGTACTGTACATTATATAACATAAAATTGAAATCACAAGCATTAAGCCCAATATTGTGTAGGTTCCCCTTATGCCATCAAAAATCTCTGTCCCTTGGATGCATGACTCCACAAGACCTCTGGTGGGTGGGATGTGGTGTTTAACACCAGAAGCTTAGCAGCAGATCCTTTAAGTGCTGTAAGTTGCAAACTTGGATTAGACTTATTTGTCCAGCACATCCCATGGATGCTCACTCTGATTGAGGTCTGGAGAATTTGGAGACTGGATCAACAACCTTGAACTCTGTGTCGAACTACACATGGCACTCTTGACTCCCTCTGCCAACCGGACCTTTCTGACACATCTAATTGGAGTTCTGAGGATGCTGAGGATGTGATCTGCATGGGATGCATGTGGTGACTGGGGATGGTTCCACTTGACCATGAAGATGGTCTTGGGCTCTGGTGCAGGCGGTTTTTCTCTGATGGCTAGTGAATGCAGTAATACACAACAGTCAGAACTGAAATTTTCACAAAGTTTTGTACCTGAACGAACTGGAATTTGTTCTGCTTGTTCATTAGGTACAGAGTGATAGTTATAATTCATGCACATTTCCTCACACTTTTTAAACTAATTTCCATAATTATTAATTCTGTAAAGCTGATTTTCTATAGTGACCAGTGGTAAAAGCACTATATACAGTAAATAAAATGTAATTAAACTCTATTTGCTTGCTTTTGTGATGTACTGAATGTCTTAATACCTTTTTTTATCCGTTCCATTTTGCTGAATTAGTTTTTTCATGAGATCAGACTGAATGTGCTGGTCTTTGCTCCTCGCATGCATAAATGAGCCTTGGGTGCCCATGGTCACTAGTTTACTGGTATATAATTAATAATTAATGTTATTCAGTTCATATGGCTGTGATGTTAGTGTTGTGGCTAATCGGTGTAAACTAGCATCATTTCTGAGTAATATAAAATATATCGAGCTTTAAAAAATGGAATATTTATTTTTGACTTGTGACTTTGACATGCTTAAGGGCAATGTGAGATAGTTCATTTGTGACTTACTTTTAATTATAGTGAATTTATGCAGGTTAAGAAAGGTTTAAAAAGTTTTTTTAAAGGTTTAAACACAAATGTCACAAATATTGAAAGTTCTAGAAATTATAATCAAAATGTATTTGAAGTAAATTTTTGACCCATTTTTACCAATGGGTGCTAATAATTTTGAAGCTGACGTTATCAAAACCTCATTATTGTAAGATATTGTGAGATTTTGCAGCTTATACTTTTTCACTGAGACTTAAACTTACTTTAAAGCATAAAGTTTGTGAAGCATTTGGTAGTTGGTTAAGTATGATTCACTTTATTTTGTATTTAAATAGCTTAAAAACACACACATATACATACACACACACACACACACACACACACACACATTAAAAGCTGCAGTTTTTGTTCATAAGTAAAGAACAAATGTCAAAATGGTCAGGAGATTTTATCCTTATGCTGGCATTTGGTCCCCACTAAGATATAAAAACAGGCCTAAACACACACACTACATTATTTATGGCATTCCATGTGAAATCGTTCCCTCTGTAAACAAGCTAATGAGTTGGGTTATTTACCTCAGAACTAGAGTGTTAGCCTAAAGCGCTAACCACTTGCTGTTTTCCCGCCTTTTTCAGGCCTTGCTATGGTGGCATGACCTCGGATTTTGTTTATCTTGCACACAGTGGAAAGGAAAAATAAACAAAGATCACAGCCACTTAATTACATATTTGCATTTCGATTTCTGTTTGAATTTTTTTTTCTACTGGTTTCCTTTTCTACTAGTGTATAAAGAAAACTTGGATTTTTTCCTATAACTTGAAACCACTCACAAATATTATATATACCTATATTTCTGTGTGCTGCTTTAAAGACAAATATAAAGTTTGCCTTGTGAATTGAGAGTTATTGTTAACATTACAGTGTACATTGTTTAAACACTCTCACTTATTTCCCACTAGGCATGCCATTTGGATGTAATCTAATCAAGTTTGTGGTTTTTAAACTATTCCTAAATTAATAGATACAATCAATAAATTAGTGCTGTCGTAGCCCATAAAAACCACAGTGACACAGGTGTCACAAGCCTTTTAAATGTTTTGGTCTTTAACTCATGAAGTCCCTGAATGACAGTCAGGTAACAATCTGTGAATTTGCGTACAAATGGTGATGTGCATGGGTAGCACATGTGACAGAACTAGCTCACTGATATAAAACAAATTAAGAAATATTGCTTTTATATATATGTCACATAGAGCTTTTAACCTTAAAAAAAGGCAAATGTGATCAATTTCAAGATAAAATGTTTCCTAATACTGTATTGTCCAGTGTATTTTATTGGAACATGACAAGTTTTTTAAACAGAACAAAAAAAAAACACCATGATATATCTGCTGATATGAATGACACAGGTTAAGGCGAAAGGTAGAGGAAATAAATTTTCCGTGGACTGGATTCAGATGAAATAACTAAACTGTTGCTTTTGTTTGCAGGATGACAACTGGGGTGAAACTACCACTGCAATCACAGGCACTTCAGAGCACTCGATCTCGCAGGAGGACATTGCACGCATTAGCAAAGACCTGGACGACAGCGTGGGTCTGGACTGTAAACGCTATTTAGTCGTCTCATTCTCCATCATCTTGAGTCTGCTGATGCTCCTGACGCCACTCGCGTTCCTCATTCTGCCACGACTGCTCTGGCCCGAGAAGCTGCAACCATGTGGCACGGCCTGTGAGGGCCTCTTCATCTCCGTAGCATTCAAGCTGCTTATTTTGTTGCTAGCCATGTGGGCACTGTTTTTCCGGCCATCCAAGGCAACTATGCCACGCATCTTCATTTTCAGATCCCTGCTGGCCATGCTGGCGTTCCTGCTCGTGCTCTCCTACTGGCTGTTCTATGGAGTGCGCATCTTGGACAACCAGGTAACAAGACAAAAACACCTTAAATGCCAATTTGGAGACATTTTTAACACAGAAAAGGGTCAGGAAGAGATGTGGAGATGTTTCCATGGAGACAGACTCGACATGATTCCGTAGGATTTTTCCCTTTTGTTTCTTTTTATGCTCTGTTATTTGTGGAAGTGTTTATCAGGTTTTATATATACCCCAGAAATGGGTTATAATATATTAATATGTTAAGTGTTAATAGCAGTATTTTCTAGTGTTTTTGTACCATTTGCAATATGCAAGTAACAAGTGAATTTTCTGTGGATGTTATAACAATATAAAGTAAGCATTTTATTTCAGTCAGTACATTACATGCATATGTCATCAGAATGCTTTAGTATCAGCCAACAGTATATTTACAGCTTTGCAGTATAATTCATTTTAAAGCTGATTTGGATGTGTGTCCATGCTTGGAGGTTTATGGCTCTATATATAGCGCACTCCATATATCAGATAGTTATTGCTCTAATATTACTCCACAAATTGTTTTAAAGAGTGGCCTGCCATGGAAAGCAAGTGTATCTGGCACAACTTAAGTGTTGTGGCACTACATTTCCCCCCACACACAGAACCTCCACACGGAAGTTTTATATTTGTTGTCTAACAACCTCTTGGTGTTGTTTCAGGATGAGGATTATCAGGGAATCGTGCAGTACGCCGTGTCCCTGGTGGACGCACTGCTGTTTATTCACTATTTGGCTATAGTGCTGCTGGAGCTCAGGCACCTGCAGTCCTGCTTTTCGCTCTGTGTTACGCGCTCCACAGACGGAGAGACACGACATTACAACCTAGGACAGCTCAGGTGAGTGTTGCGTGTGTGCAGGATCAACAATGATCTAACGAGATTGTGAAGGTGAAAATGTGAACAATAAATATGAATGTGTTAGCTAAGAGAGAGTCAGATTTATACCTTCAGTGGTGTATCAGTGATGCATCACAGTTCTTTTGATGCGTTGACTTTTACTTCAAAGTCAAAGTTAATGCCTCAACTTTGACATTGATTTCAAAGGCGATTTTTGTTTTTATATATATATATATATTTTTTTATTATTAATATATATATATATATTTTTTTTTTTACATTATAATCCTAAAGGTGCATTCTAAACTACAGTATTCACCCAGCATAGCAATTGTTAGCAAAATAAAATTGTTTAAAATTGTGATACATACAGAATTGCAATTCAAATCGATTCTGCAATTACACCGCGTTCCAAATTATTATCCAAATTGGATGTAAGTGTCATAAACATTAAATGTTTAGTTTTTAAATTAAACTCATGGATGGTGTTGTGTCTCGGGG
>JAOVVB010000028.1:6134830-6148798 GCA_028570985.1 Heterobranchus longifilis | reverse complement strand
GGAGAAGAAATGGCCCAAGCTGAGATCGGTGCAGAAGAAATGGCCCAAGCTGAGATCGATGCAGAAGAAATGGCCCAAGCTGAGACTGATGCAGAAGCATGGCCCCACAGTGGGATAGAATCATGGCTCAAGTCTGATAGTTGTGCAGGAGTATGGCCCAGTTCCCGTATGTACATTGCGTAAGGAGCATGGCTCATGGCTGGCACTGGGACAGGAGCAACCATTGACTTTATCTAACCAAACTTGCAGTTGGTCTTTACATCATTCTATGGACTTCTTTCATTCACAATCTTTCCCAGTATATCATGACAGCAGGATGGCAGGTTGTATTTTTAGTCTACAAGGATGTTCCAAGCATAACTAGAGTAAAATAAGAACTGAAACAAGAAACCATTTTACTGCTGGAGCATGACTGCAGGAAACTGGTGTAAGGCAGCAGGCTTAATCAGGAAATGCTGAATAATTATTAATTAGTTACTGTCAGGGCACAAATCACTGCATACAGTTTTGCCTGTTTATCATTTGTAGTTCTTTTTTACTTGCTCTTGGCTTTACTTTAGAATGAAAGGATTTTTTTTACTGTACCGCTGCGGCTGATTCCCATACACGACAACACAAGCTCAACCTCGATTTGGTGGCATTGCTACAAGGGCCAATTAGCTTTATCCAAACTGAATAATGCTTGTGTATGCTCAGCTTTGTTTGGGTGATCTACTTTTTAAAATTTTACTTATTATCTAATCCTTATTTATTGTTCTTTTCTTGTTCCAGCATCCAGAGAGCAGCTGTGGCAATCTTGGAGAACTATTACAGAGATTTCTCTGTGCATAACCCATCACTGCTAACAGCCTCCAAATCACGTGCTGCCAAACACCTGGCTGGCCTCAAGGTCTACAATGTGGACGGTGAGTTAACAGCCTTTTAAATTTAACCCTCTGAGCAGATACATTATTATTGTTTATGTTCCTTCTGGTTTAAAATGATCTCCTCAATGTCAGTTTGAATTATGTGCTGTTCAGTGACCTCTAGCGCACTTATATATTTATGTTATTATATAATCAGTTTAGTGTGTTTATTTGAGCTGACTGCTGGAGTCCTCTGTGATATACGGTATTACAATGTAAATGTAGATCTATACTGTATATACAATCTGTTCATCATAAATAAGTACAGAAAAGAGCATAAAATGGCTTAATTTATTTTAGTTACCTTTTCTAAATTCCATTTGGCAGGTACTTGGCAACCCGGCCTCCATCGGTGAGGTCTCATTTCCTGTAAAATTTACTAGACCCATGTCACAATGTGTTATAGCTCTAAGATTGGAACCAGATGTTGGAGAACATGATCTATACATAGTGGTATTTTCAGTATAGTCAGTCAGTATTGGTATTCACGCTGTTTACATACTATTTTCTGGTTCATTGTACCCCTGCCTTTAAAGCTAAGTTGAGAGCTTACCTTTTGGATAGTAAGTAAAACTTTACACTATGTTAACACATTTATGATCACTAAACACCTTGTTCTTTGTTGAGTCCACTACACTGCACAGCACAGGTGCATGAACGTTTCAAGGTGCTTACACTTTCTTACTTTTTTTTTTTTTTCTAAAGCATGCTGTGCACCTGGCTAGATTTCCCAAAATCTATTGTTAGGCAAACAGTATACAGTATGCTCAACTATAGATAAGAAACTCAGGGTGCTTTTGCACTAGAACCGATCTGAGTATACTTGACCCCAAAACCTGGTACTTTTGCATAACGTGACACGGATCAGCGTGCTATGCTCAAGTCCACATGAAAATACGCATTGATTAAATCAAATATGAAAGCCAGCCATACCTAAACATGGATGCAGACCGCTGTTTAGAACACAATGTCATCAGTGCCGCCTGTCTATCTTTCTGCTGATCTTATCTTCTCAACTAAACAACCATAGCTGAGTAGGAAGGCACATGAGAGGGTCGCTCTTTACATTTTCTCTGGAATTTCCACTATATTTAGACATAGTATGAAGTTTAATTCCATATACTCTACTTCTCTTTATATTTATTAGTGTGTCTCAAACCAACTAGGTGCATATTGTAGAGATAGAGGGGGGAAAAAATCCTCAAAAAAAATCTAAAAATTTCCCGCACACTGACTTCAAAATAATAATTTTAAAAAATTATATATATAATATATATATATGACTCTCTCACTCATATTCTATACCGTCTTATCCTATATATATATATATATATAAAATAAAAATAAACCGGTCGATCAGCCAGTGACCTGAATTGACTGGTTTTCAGTTCGATTGTCTCAGTTGATCAGTCGATCAGCCCCCCACGTTTCTGTACCAAGCGTAGAAGATTCAGCGTGGCGCAACAGAAACACTTTTTTTATGGCGTTACATCAAACACACGCATTAAAAGCCTCTGATCTGCCTTTTTCTCTGTGAGTGAATTAGTCTCAAACCCACTCATTACACACGCCCACACAAGTCTCAAAACACAGCGATAGCAAAGTAGCCAAAACCTAACGCTTGTAGCCACTCAATCCGCGCACTCACTCTCAAGTCTTTTGATTTTTTAAACTTTGAAGGCATTTGAGGTTGTAAACATGGCTGATTATTTATAATCCTATACTGTACTGTAGGTGGCGCACTAAACTATTTACAAGTGCTTTTAAGTGAGAAAAATAATCTTATAATGAATAGGCTAGTTAATTAATCATTTAACTTAAAAATGTAATATTGAATCAGGTTATTTATAAAATAGTGATAGTGTATATAATCACAATTTTAATCAAATCGGCACCTACAGTAAGTATCCTGCTGTAAGTATAACCTGCTGTATCAGAGAGTGTAAATACACAAGTGTACTCGGGTATGGAGCGATATTACTAATGTGAAAGGAGAGGAAATGGGAGAACAGTTGCACCCAGGCATGATATGAAGCATTCGTGCCTAGTAAGAAAGCACCTTCGATTTACTCTTATAGCTTTGAGTACATTTGAGATAAACATACACTAAAGATCATTTTTGGGAAATCTGACCATTGTGAGTTCTATGGAAGAGTGTACCTTTTGAGCAGGATGTTCACTGTCTTGATATGTCCACATCTTGCATTAATCACAAATTGAATTTGTTGGAAAGGGAAGTCTCATTAGATAGGCATGAACGTATCTTTTGTGTTTAGGTTCTTTGTCTCTAAGGACAACATTCAGAATATACGCAATAAAGTACATGTAAACCTTGAATTGCGAGCACAATTCATTCCGAAGTGTGCTTGTATATCAAATCACTCGTATGTCAAAGCGAATTTGCCCCATAAGAAATAACAAAGACTCAGATGATTCATTCCACAACCCAAAAGTACTCACCCTTAAATACCCTTAAATATGCACACACACACACACACACACACACTAACAGAATCGCTGCTCTGTCGGAAAACATCGATAACAAGGAACCTCTCTAATGACACTTGCTTTTGCCGTTGCATCGTCCGTCCGTAAACAGATTCATCACCCGCACCGGTACAGGCTTTTTAACCTTTTTCTCGTGGTTGTTGCTACTAAAGAACAGTCACTACATTTGGATGCAAAATGAAAAAAAAAATGCTCACGCACACACATGGTCACAATGTTATAATAAACAGCACATGCGTCCACGGATGTTGGCTATACGAGTGACACACGTGCACTAAGACTGAGCATGGGGGGCGATTACCCACAATCCCACAGCGCGAGAGAGAGAAGAATCTTTGGCTCAGTTCTGATCACGTGACGCTCGGCAGACAAAGCGCATGCATACTACTATACTATATCTAGCCCTTACTCGATTATTAATTTAAAAATTTTGTTCGTCTTGCAAAACACTCGCAGACCAAGGTTCCACTGTATCTTTTTGTCTCTCTATCAATCTATCTATCTGTCTGTCTGTCTGCCTACTCACATCGAGCTGGTCCTTTTAGCCCAAGCCCTTTTAAATATGTAATTATTAACTATGTTGTTTGTGACTGTATGTTTTTTTTTTTTGTTACATTTCCGTAATGGTTTGTTTTGTTGTTCTCACTTTATGTATTACTGTAGTGTATAAGGGCGCTATAATAAATGAAGGTTTGCACCTAATTACATTTACTGATCTTTAAATAAACGAAAAGTGAAATCTTGTAGGAACCCTGCTGAATAATATCCACAGTATGAAGATATGTGAGAGTTGGGTCTGCAAGGCAATCAGATATTTGCACTCCATAATTTAGCATTCACGTACTACATGGGTTTCAGTGCCTCGTGCTGTGATCTGTGAAGATCATACTGCTCCTCATGCTGTTAAACGCCTCCCCGGAGGAATACTATCTCTAAAAGCATTTTGAAACCCTTTAATTTGTGCTGCTTTTATGTGTAAACAAGTCATTGACCTTATGCATTGCATTTTCATCTGATAAAATGGCACACTGAGGAAAAAAATTCAATATTAGTGAATCCTGACAGCTTTTGGAACTGAAGCAGAATGCCGAAATTGAACACCAGGTTTTCACGAGTTCTTTGATGCTCCACCTGATGGCGTTTTATCTGTCTTTCCTTTCATTTCTTTATCTTTGTGAATCTCTCTTTTTCTCTGTCTGTGCCATTCTCTCTGCCTGTCTGAGCAAGACAGCAGTTGTGTTGAATCAATAGTTCTCACATGCTTCAGCTCCAGAGTTGACCCTGGGGAAGCAGAGATCCCTGAACTACTCACTCCTGCCTGAGGAAGTGTGTCGTGCTCTTACTCTCTCAACCTCTCCCTCTCTCTTTTATTTCTCTTTTTCTTAAGCACTCGCTACGCCGGCTTGTTATTCTAGCAGCACATGCAAAGCTTGAAGGCTGAGACTCAAAAGCAAACCTTTAACTAAATCTATACATTCAAAGGATTTTTTGTTGTTGCGTTATGTTTTAATAAATACAGAGGTGCACAAAAAAATCTACATGAATACACACTTCATCATGAAAAATATATGCCTTTCTTCTGACAGGCACGTGATAGCATCAACGAAGGTGCGACTACTGACATCTTTAGAGGAAACATAATACTACACAACGCTTAAATTCAATTCTAGTTTTTAAAAAGGCCATAGATAACAACTGTTGATATACAGTATAGGGGTCAGAATTGTGTATATATATATATTATATATATATATATATATATATCAATATTAACATTTTAAGCACCTACAGTATACAAACTTAACTGAGCAAAGCATTTTGAAATGGGTCAACATCATTCCCATATTTTGAGAGGTGCAAGTAATGCTACTTTGGTCCTACCTGACATATCAGAAAAACCTAACGCGCAGTTTGCTATATAGTGCAGGACTTCTATATAAGCATTTTTTTTGTTTGCAGTAGGCGGCACAGTGGTGTAGTGGTTAGCATTGTCGCTTTGCACCTCCAGGGTCCGGTTTCGATTCCCGGCCAGGCAAGATTCCTGTGTTCCTGTGTGCATGGAGTTTGCATGTTCTCCCCGTGCTTGGTGGGTCTCCTCCGGGTACTTCGGTTTTCTCCCACAGTCCAAAGACACGCAGGTTATGCTAATTGGCATTCCCAAATTGCCCGTGTGTGTGCCCTGTGATCGATTGGCACCCTGTCCAGGGTGTATCCGTAAGCCTCTTGAGATAGGCTCAAGGTCCCCGCGACCCTGAATGCAGTGGTGGTATAGAAAGTGAGTGAGTGTTTTGCAGTTTCCTGGGATCTGAGGTAGTTATAAGGTAGTACACTGGTACCTCGGCATACAAACACTCCTCCTCACGAATTTTTCACACATTTCATTTGCTTCGACAAACAAAGTATTTTCGACCAAACTGCGCCAAACCGAATGCCAGATAAGATGCATGTACGCCAGGGAGCTGTTCAAAACCTGTTTGCATCAGTGGAAAGCCAAGCAAAGCGAGTTTACATATTTTTTGTGGATTTTTTTTTTGCATTGATTTAGTGAAGGAATAACACCTTAGGTCCAAAGAAGAGCCACTTTGTTGTTAAAGCAGCCGGTGCCAAGATGAATCATAAGGTTTAATATCTATTGATTTTATATTTTACCTAATTTACCTAAATGTTGTTTTTTTCTAAATGTTTTGATTGTTTTTATATGCAAAAAATATGATTATGGTGTTGGAAATCGGTAATGTTGGTAATATTTTTGGGTGGCTGGAACGGATTATCTGCATTCATTTACATTATTTCTTAAGATAAAATGTGTTTCTCAATAGAACTCGCCTCCGGAACATATTAAATTCGCATGCCGAGGTACGACTGTACTTTGTGCAGAAACTTTGGATTAATTGTATATTGAAACGAGATCTCAGGGTAACAGATCAGTATCTTCTGAAGCCAAAAGTATCTTTTGGTCATAATGAACTGGTTTCCAGTTCCATTCTGGAAACCTTTTACTCTTTTCCCCTTGATTTAACCCATCAAAATTAAGCCATACAGATATTAGCTGAGAGCTTTAAATCACTTATATTACATTAAGAAGAGACACGCTAATATGGGGGTCCGTGTTGGAAAGCAGTAACATCAAATCCACATGACTCATTAGTCAGCATTTGCATATTCTGTTTTTTTTTTCCCAAAGCCAAAGCCATGTCTCCTGCAGTCAAGTAATTAAACGCATCCTGAGCCGCCCCCGACATCACTTATTCATGACGCCCCAGCCCTCTTTTAACCTACATTAACATCTATCTCCAGGAATCCAAAGCCCCTGCTGCTGTACCAGTGCTTTAATTAGCATGCACTGAACAATACCTTTGATGTCAGGGAAGAAGTTTATGAAGACGGACACTTGGTACCACCCAGAGAGACTGAGTACCAGGGCGAAGCAGAATAGCTGAATATTAATGAATCCTGTGGTGCAGAAACAGAATTTGGGGAATGTAGATTAGACTTTTAGATTAGATAGCTGTTTCATCGTGAATTTATGGAATGTGAGCACAGGCATCCTCCATGGAAAAAGTTGCTGTACAGCTGGAATGTCCAAGTCTTTTTTATTTATTTTTGTTCAGTGGATATGGTTCTGCTGGTTTGTTTTTATGCACAAGAGGCACAAGATAACAGATGCATGTGTCAAAACCATACTTTCAGTACACTGTTGAGCTGAACATTCTGCTCACAACATCACCATTTATCTTCTCTTTATACCGTGCTGAATTTACCTCCTCGAACAAGTGAAAAGACTTCCTTTTACTCTTCTATGCTTTTGGGTTTTGTCCCAATATCCAAAAATATTACATTTATTCTAGTAAATAGTCCCAACCCAATACAAAAGCATTCAGTCTCAGCCCAGGCCACTGGCTCTTGTCACTATGGCTTATTACTAACACTGTAAGAGACTGATAGCTTTGCTGCTGTGTTTAGGTCCTGGAGGGAATAATGCTGCCGCCACAGGAATCTCTCAGTCCCAGTCTCGCGCCATGATCGCTGCCGCCGCCCGCAGACGAGACTCCAGCCACAACGAGCTGTACTACGAGGAGGCCGAGCACGAGAGGCGTGTCCGTAAACGCAAGGCCAGGTAAGAGATCCAAACCCAAGGTCTCCGATTATACCTCAAACAGGTTAAGGCTGTGGGTTAGGGCCCGGGGGTAAAGTGCTCGCCCTATCATCCGGAGATCGCTCGTTTGATTCCCGGGTGATGCTGTAGCCTCTCGCAGCTGAGGGCCTAGAGAGAGCAAATTGGCCAAGCTCTCTTAGCATACTTAGTGCTCTCACATTAATTACAGCTCAACGGCCAGTCAGGGGCGTCTGTGAGCTCACGCAAGCGGAGGGAGCGGGTTGCGCTATCCTCAGAGTGTGTTACAAATAGTTTCAAGTTTTCAAGTTTTTTTCAAAAACAAAGTTTCAAAAAACTTGAAAACTTGAAATACAGTAAGTCCCCAACAGGGGAGAGCTCGTTCAAGCATTGAATGCTTCACGTCCAATTTGTTTGTAAGTCAACAAACATATACTATGTACTAGGATACTGACACAATTGGCTGTACACAGTATGTTACATAATCGTTGAAAGAACGAATCGTTAAAACAACGAGCAATGTCTGCCATCTTTTCACCTTGCAGTATTCTCTCATTCATTTTTCACTTTTGTCTCTATCAGCTTCTTTGCCGCTGCTTTTACGCTTGTTTCCGAACATCCTGGGATGTACGTCAGACATGTGACCTAACTTCAGCGATTGACCATGTGCAAACGCATGTTCATAACTTGAAAAAGTTTGTAACACGAACGTCCGTACTGTATGTAGAGGACTGTAATTGAATCTTGATGAAGATGGTAATGTCATGCAGTGAAATCGATTTCAACAATCCATATTTAGTATGAAGTGCTTCATTTTTTAGAGACGAAAAGACGTCTGCAGTAATCTAGTATCACTCGCTCAATACATTAGTGCTTGATTGCTTCCTGAGGATCATGTACTGAAGACGGTTTCTTGACTGCTACTGCATTCTTCATCATTGTCCAACTATTTTCTATTGGGTTTAGATCTGGAGATGACCCAGGCCATGGCTTTACACACTGAATAGCCAGTTTTTCACTAGTTTTTCAGTTAATTAGCACAACTCTTCAGCCAGTTTTGTTCCAACTAATTAGTGACATAGCCTGTTTTGTTCACAGAGAGAAACATAATACGCGACAGTAATTGGGAATTGTTTATTATGTCCGACATGCAAGCAAAAAAGGGTAAAACAAGCCACCTGCAACACAAGATGTTATTCAAGGCTGATGTGTTCAAGGCGGCTCTTGGTGCTTTGCTGCATTGATGCAAATATTATCTGCTTTTCGAATTATTATTGTACTACAGTTGACTTAAACTAGACTTTTACACACACACACACACACACACACACACACACACGCTGCCTTGTTTTTCCTCCTCCAGGCTGGTGGTGGCTGTGGAAGAGGCGTTCACACACATCCGGCGCGTCCAGGAGGAGGAACAGAAGAAGACTCCAGGAGACGTGATGGACCCGGGCGTGGCGGCGCAGTCCATCTTCCCGTCGATGGCACGGGCGCTGCAGAAATACCTGCGCACAACACGGCAGCAGCACTGCCACAGCATGGAGAGCATCCAGCAGCACCTGGCCTTCTGTATCACACACAACATGACACCAAAGGTAAAGAGAACTACACACACACGATACTGTGTGAAATATACAGTAATGGTTGGTAGAAGAATATGAAGAGTTGTCTAACATTCATACACCTGTTTTGTGGCGAAAAGTAAAGAAAGAACATTTGATGGGGTTATTGCTAAAGCTGACATTAAAATAATCATACAGCAAAGAAGAGACTGCAGTATATAGTAAAAAATAAAAGACATTTCACCCTTGATGCAAAGGTTATCAGTTCACAGAGCTTTAAATAACAAGGAATTTCCTATCAGTCAGTGCTGATGAAGCCTCTTATTTCAGGAGGGACAGCTTTATCTGTTTAAAAATATGTATATATACAAATCCCCTCAGTCAAAATCCATGGACATAATCCAACTATTCAAATATTAGGATTGGGACGGGGAAAAGGAGATTATGGAGTGGATCATGTCTATCAGTAAAGCTTTATTTGCAAAATGTTTTGACTATGCATGGGGGAAAATAGATGTATCTATTTCTTGTGTGTGACAATTCATGTGTCAACACATTAGCTTCAAATGATGGCTAGGGTCACGGTTCGTCCGGGTACTCCGCTTTCCTCCCACAGTCCAAAGACATGCAGATTAAGCTAATTGTTGTTCCCAGATTGCTCGGAGTGTGTGTGTGTGTGTGTGTGTGCCCTGCAATGGATTGGCACCCTGTCCAGGGGGTACCTGCTTTATGCCCCAAGTCTCCAGGGATAGGCCGCCCCGACCCTGTACTCCGGACAAAAGCGGTATAGAAAACGAATAAACATGAATGTTTGCATTTTAGGTGGTAAAATGTTGCAGTTCATCTAGAGCCCTACAGGTGGTGTGCTCTTAAATGTTCACATTGGCACTGGCAGGCAGCAGAGCATCCTGTTTTGTTACAAAATTTTAAAAGTATTAGTATAAAGTCGTGATACTTATAGAATCGCAATACAAAATCAAATCAGCACCTTCTGTAGGTATCGTGATAATATCGTATCAGACGGTCCCTGGTGATTCCTATCTTGTATGTTTATTATTAATTAATTTACTCATCTGTTTAAAATTTTACGCAGGCATTTCTGGAGAGCTACCTGACCCCCGGCCCGACGCTGCAGTACGGGCGCGAGCGCTGGTTCGGCCGCCAGTGGACACTCGTCAGCGAGGCGTCCGTGAACAGCGGCCTGAAGGACGGCACTGTCTTCCTGCTCAAGTGTCTAGACTTTAGTCTGGTGGTCACCGCCAAAAAGATCCCCTACATCAGGCTGTCTGAGGAATTCATCGATCCCAAATCACACAAGTTCGTCCTGCGGTTACAGTCGGAGACCTCAGTGTAGGACAGCGTAGGACACCTTGTGGTATTGTCTCTACTTACGGTCATTCACAAACAGATTTTTTTTTCCAGTTAGATGGGGGGGGGGGGGGGGGGGGGGTTCCTGCAGTTTTATTATGTTGTCTTTTATATATAATATATACATATAAATCTGTATACCACATATTTGAATATATTTCCTTTAATTTTTTGCTTTGTTGGTTGGAGTTTGGTTAAACTGAATGGACACGCTGATGTGAGGTTGTGCACACAGACAAAAAATTCGATGAGGGATATCGTGATACAAGACTCAATGTTCTTTTATTAAAAAAGAGACAATCCAGAGAAAAGAAGAAGAAGAAATACACTCACAAAACACGGACCAATTACAAAACAAGACACATGGTTTCTGCTGTTACTCCACAGCTCTGACAGACACAACACTTTAAATCAGAGCAAACTCCTCTGTTAGCGCCAGAGAACTCCCAGAATGCTTCTTTTTCTCCTGGAGGTTCAAATGGCAACCTTGTCTTTTCTACTGAAACTGCAGACTGCCTCTTGGTGCTCTTTAAAACACATTTGGTTTGTATTTCAGCTGATGATACGCAACCATCATCTTTTCTTTTCCACATATGCACCGTGTACAGATGTGAGGTGTTGGTGTGTATCTATTGGAGTGTATTCTGTCCTCAAATGGTCAAAAAATTATGATTATAGGTCATCTAATGAAAGCACTGGTTCTGTTCTGTTAACATTATTGAGGGTTTTTGAATCAAAAAACAATCCAGTGCTGCAAATTCTAAATTCTAAAACTGTCAGTTTTTTTAAAAGATATTCAACATAAAAAACTAAATTCACTACAAAACTGGATAAAAGAGCTGGTGTGACTCCTTATCAGAGCACTGACCAGCACACAGATAGGCATGTAATGATATATTGTTGGCTGTCAGCATGGTTTAGGGGTTCAGATTCGATCCCAGCTGGAATTTTTGATGGTGGCGTTAACCTACAGTAGCAACGTTCTGGACAATGGCACAACGTTGGTCGTTTTTGAAAGTTAGAATTACTTTGATGAAATGACGTCGGAACAACATCGAGTTCATGATGACAGAATAACATTGAACAATTACACAGTGTTACAAAAACGAATTCAAAACAACATGTACTGTATATCAAACCAACAGCCTGAGCGAGACTCAAACTGCAGTGGGGGCAACAAGAGCACTGAATACTTAACAATGGACCACTAGGGAATTGGTGTTAAGAAATGCGTAGCACAAAAATAAACCACTTAACAAACATTTAAATTTTAAATATTAAATTTGGAAGCAGCCAAAAGGGTAAATAAACTCTTAGTGCCTGAGATCCGTTCTGTGAAGAAATGCAGTTTAGACGCTGGGAAAACTCCATATTACACTAAAGTAATTTATGAGCTAAGATGCACCTCAGGGTAATATTTCTGAAAATGAAACAGAGAGGAAACATTACATCACTAAGAAATATGTGAGGTAAGCATTTCACTGCGTATCATACTGTGTATGGTCATGTATGTGATAAATAAAATTTGAATTTTAAATTTGAGGTGAGATGCACACACTGTGTTCAGGGAAGCTGGTATATCCGTCCCAATCTCTGTTTTTGGAATTCTAAACCCTATTAAATAAATAAGGGACCAGGGTTGTGGTGGGACGTGGTGCGATTGGATGTTAATCGGCGTGAATGTTCAAAATATTTCATCAAAGTCATTCAAAGTTTCAAAAATATTTTTGTCCAGAAGGTGAATAACTATATTAGAACCATCATCTAACGCTCATACAACGTTAGGGTTCCTGCTGGGAGAGTGTCTTAAAGGACAGACATAATATCAAAGATCAAAAACACTAATGTGGCAAATGAAACTACCATGACTTCATGCTACTTGGTTTCAAGGTTTTTTTTTTTGTTGCTTTTTTTTTGTGGAACTGTTCTGTGAATAATCTGAAACATGGACTCATGGACTTTTGGGGACATTCTAACTGACGTCAGGCACATTTTAGCAGCAGAGATTTTACCGTATCCTGCTCTCTTTCCACTACCTGTCTACATGAAACATTTGGCCAAAGATTGGGACATTAACTGATTCTTCATTTTATAATATAACTAATAAAGCTTATTATATGGTTATTTAGAAAGCACTTAAATGTATTGTAGAGATTATGCCTAAACACTAATCACCATGTGATCTCAAGTCAGGACGATGATTAAGGCTTTGATAAATGTCATTGATAAATGGGGTAAATGTCAAGAATGCCATTTACCGAGTTAATATCAAACAAAATGGATATAACATTTTATTTTTGTCTGATGCAACCTCTTCTGTTTCTTTATTGGTCCCATTCAGGAGTGGAACAGTATGCCAGATTGCTGGGTTGATAATCATAAAGTAGTTTCTGATTTGAAAGTTTCTGACAATAAGGTTCCTTAGTAACTCAGTTGCTACAGTATGTTAGAGAATATTATACACGGATATGGAAGCTATTTAAAATTAATCATGTGTCTAATAAACAGTCATTGAATTAAATAAACCTTAAAAGAGGAACCCTGCTATTGCAGAGTTAATTATTTTGTAGTTACAGAACATCCTAAACTGTTCTATTCCTCTTATATCACATTGATTTGTCAAATCATTTAAAAATGTTTTACAGTAGTATAGTTTTTTTATCAGTTTGTAGTAATATTCATTGTAGTTGAATGTCTGTTACAACTTACATTATAGTGGTTATACATAGTTGTCCCATAAATATCTATTTTTTTGTTTAAAGAATATAAAGCAAAAAATAAAGCTTGACATAAGAAAGCCTTTTATGCTGAAAATAACTAAAAGTTACAGCTTCACCATTGAATGTTACAAAGTGCTGACAACAAGGGCCTCCTTCCAAAAAAGCTAAATAATTTCCCATTAAAAAAACAACCATGATGGTTATGATACAGATTTTTTTTTAGAGGTCTCTTCTCCAACAACTGATAGAGACCATCCAGGATAGGCAAGGGCACCTGCTTCCTTCGTGACACTTGATGGCACCTGATTGTATCTTTTCACAAATCTATTCCTCAAACTATGAGAAAAGTTCTATCAGCTCACATCCAACTGCGTGAACTCACAGATGACCGAGATTGTCCATTGTTGCTATAATTGATTGTAAGAATGCAAGTAAGCCATTTTTGCTCCCTAAAACTCAGACAGCTCTGGCATCACCAGGATTTGAATTTGCGATCTCTGGATGAAATGCCATTGTTGCACCATTTGTGAGTCCTTTACACATGTTTTTAAGAATCTAATAATGTAGAGCCTAGTGCACTAGCTTTTCATTTAACATTATTTGGGATTCAACCCAAGAAACCCAGAAGTTAAAAAAAACAGCTGGTACCCTGTAGTGAAATAAGCAGTTGTGGTTAAAGTACAGAAGTCCTGTATTTGAATAAAAGTAGAGATACCGTAGGTCAAATATTACCCAAGTAAAAGTCCTCCATTTACTTCTCTACTTAAGTAAAAGTATAAAAGTTCCTA
>JAOVVB010000028.1:6117543-6133735 GCA_028570985.1 Heterobranchus longifilis | reverse complement strand
TTAAAAAAATTTACCACCTCTGGAAATAAGTGGAAATATTAAGTATTATATGTATAATACACATGTATTTCCCAGGACTATCCACCACCTCCATGGTTTATTCTCCTCACCTTTTAACTACATAGTACTAAAATTAAAAGAGTATAATATAGTAATGCGTAAAGGGCTTAAATATTATTGCTGCTTTTAATATTTGCATTAACATTAACATTTTTGTTATAGTTACTGGGCTATTTTTAAGGAACCTTACTGTTACTCACATGATGATAATAATATTCTGGAGGCTCCTTTAGCGCGGATGTTTCCTCTACTATAGAGGGGATTTTACTCTTTACTTGACTATTATGTATCATAACTGCAGATCAAAATTTCTAATCTCTAGATACTGTTACACCCCTGCTTATTTTTTTTATTACTAAAGCTGCTTTCACATTGCATTTTTCCTACAGTAAAAGTCATATAGAGTTCCTTTTATAGTGGGTTATCAAAAAGAGGATTGAACGCTCAAACGATAACACTTATTACGTGGCTTATTTGTTTAGATTTATGCAAAAAGATTAGATGAAGTTCTTAGTATTCAGTCAAACTATTCTGAGAAAGAGGATGACATTGAAATGACATTGACATGACTATGCATATTATTTATTGAAGAGGACATATTATGCAAAATTCACTTTCATTTTACATCATTTTAATCATATTCAGATTGTTTTAACTGAGGATCTCACTGTGATTTAACCATTTTGCGTACCCTTATTTTGTTGAAAACCCTGAAAACATGGCCAGTTAATTTAAAGCTACAGACACTGAAACAGCGTGTTTAGAAAAGGAGTGTAACAGCAAGAGAATCATGCATGCTAGAAAGCAGGATCTTAGTTGTATTTCTGCAGGAACTTGAACACATTTAGGACGTCGTAAAAATAATAAAATAAAGAATGACAGTTACGTTTTATCCATTTATACAGTTACCTGTAATGATGTGAAACGTCAAAGAAACAAGGTTTCCTGTTATTACAAATGATATACTGTAGCAGCTGTAAACAGACGTTCCTTCAGCAACGCTTTCTCTTTTCTCTCTTAAAGTTAAAACCAATTTTTTTCTTAAATTATGTTTATGTAAGTGCATTAATATAAACATTAACATTAACAATATTAACATTAATATAAATAATTTTTATATTCTGTTTGCATCAGCCAAAACCCTTGCCAGAGCTGATTTTATTGAAAATTGATCAACACCTTCTGACTTCAAGAATTCTCCAGCATTATGGTGTACATCTGATTATATTCGATAACCAACAAGACTATGTTTTTTTACTGGCACTCACTCTACCTGATTGGGTAACTTTTTCAAGCTCGGTTACAATGGAAATAAATCTTATAAACTCTAATCATCACTATAATATACTTGTTTAAATGAATACACTATATGGCCTGGATGGATGGAATGTATTGTATGCTGAAGCTGTATATTTGCTTTAACTGGAAGAAAGAGACTCAAACCTGTTCCAGCATGACAATGTTCCAGCGCACAAACCGAAGTCCATGAAGAGTTTGGAGTGGAAGAACATGAGTGTCACAAATCCCCACAGCTACACTCCAAAATCTAGTGGAAAACTTATTATAATAGCAACCAAAAAGTTTGATTTGTTGAGGTGTTCAGATGCATATCGCCTGCCGTGTTGTGTGAACGCCCCGTAAAACGTGTGCCGATAATAAAGGAAGAAAACACCAAGTGTGAAAGCAGCTCTCAAGTAATGGCACAAAAGAAATACGAAAGCCATTTTGGAACAACATTAATATGCATGCACTTTTCACCCCATGGAGTCTCAAAGCTTAATTTCTTCTATAATCTACCTTCAAATTATAACAAAAAGACACCACTTTCTAGGATTGATCACTAAACGCATCAATCTCCAGCCAGCCTGCTTAATTATTAATTATCTCTTTTAATACGATATAGATTTTTCTCTTGTTCCACCTTTAATTTTGTACATCTGCCACTAAAAGAAACTGTGCAAATGTGATTTTTGTACTGCAGCACAAGATCCTCCTCACAAGAACAGACACTTGTCTTTCGATATTGATAATGATATTGACGATCACTGGTGTACTTTGTTATGAACCTCTCTCACAATGTGACTGTGCCTCTGTTTTTACACAGTGTGCTTGTATTTATACTGTATATGTGCAAAATGGAGTCATTCCTACTTTAAAAAACTTCAGTTACAGCTGACACTCTGAAAAGCTCTGAAAAAAGCCAACGTTTATATACCTGATGCTATGTTGTAAAAAATGTTTCAAAGCTCACAAGACAGATTTGTATGAAATAAAGATTTGTATGAAGATTGCGGCTTTGTTTTTTTTTTTTTCCCTCTCAGTACATTATGAGTTTAATCCCGTAATATTAGTTCGCAGTCAGAGCTGTGGAATCTTTGGACAAAGGTGTAATACATGATTACAGATGTGAGAGATTACTCTGTGTGGTCGATGAGTAAGATTGAGACTGGAAACGCTACCATGATACACATTACCATAGTATATACAGGTCCCATGGTAGTCCAATGGTACCTGTACCATTTTGACACAACCATCATTTCCTTTACTTGAATGATACATGGACACATTAATGTACATGGTGCTTTCCATGGTACATATTTTGATACTATACCGTGGTACATGGTTCTACTACTTTAGATCATTTACCAGGACAAAAATGTTAATTATTTTTATGTAACATTAATTAAATACCATAGTGTATGTTAAAACTCTTGCTATTACCTACAATAATATGGTGGGGTCTGTACTATACCATACCAGTAGTATGTACTAAGACATCTAATATGGTACAGTACTTACCTGTCGAACTTTGGTAGCCACTGTGATGCCTAATTGGTGTCGTGGTAATCACCAAAGTTTGGTGTTATATACCATAGTACTACAACGGTACCTTTTTAAGTGACGTACCAATCCTGGTACTCTGCAAAGTCCTATGGTTGCCTACCATGAGAATGTCTGAAGTACCATAAGTATACTCATGATACAGATAGTCCCAGGCTTACAAACATTCGAGTTACAAATTTCCACAGATACAAACGGATTGCTTTTCTATGAACATTCGTAGATGCTAACAAATCACGGAAGTATCTCACGTGTATTATACAAAAAATAGACACTACAGTGGACCAGATACCAATATTTACAATTATATACAATATAATTTTATATATTGTGTAAGTGAATGTATAAAATGTCCACTATATTGTATGTGTGCGCATGTGGTGGTGCGGAAGAAATGAGTCGTCCTCACCGGTTTCAATGAATCACTCCTTGAGCATGATAGAAAATGGCTGTCCTGTAAATCTGTCCTAATAGTGAATAATCCTAATTTAGAAAAATTCTTAATGAGACAGAGTTCAGAGTGCAATACAGTGGAAAACAGCTCTGAGACAAAATGGCGTCCGGGATTCCCCTTGTGATTTAAAGGTGCGGAGACAACACTGTTACATTGTTGACGTGTGAGATTTATTCCTTAATAATGTGGGGAAAGGAGACAGCATTTTAGTCAAGTGGATTGTATGCTTTACATTGTATATTTGTGTCAAATGTGAATAAGACTCACTTTGTCAGACTTATGAACAAATCCAACTTACAAACAGTCTCCTGGAACAAAACTCGTTCTTAAGTTGGGGACTACCTGTATATTATTGTATGTACTTTAGATTACCATAGTACATATCATAGTAAAATTTCTTATTATTTTTAATATTCTCATTTGGTATCATGTCAGTTAGTGGTCTTGTTTTATTCCTTTAATCCTCCTGCAAAAACATTACCTGAACGTAAGCTAAAGAGAGTACTAGATACTAAATACAACCCTCTTTTAGATTCTAACCCACAACACTAATAACATTAGTGCTGTAGGCTTAGCATGGGATCTGCGATTCCTAAAGTCCTTAGCTGATTAGTCACATGCCTGACTTTCAACCCCCGTGCCATAAATTAGGAATGAGAGGATTTTCATGAGGAGGTAATTATGAGTAATCTTGAGCAAACGTCTATGAATCATGTTTATCCCCTTTACTTAGCCCCAGTTTAAGGTTTGTGCAGAAGTAACGATTGTAGGGAGGATGTGCTTCCCACTACAAAGATCTGCTTTCAGCTAACAGCTTTAATATTATGTTAACACGAAGCTTTTTAGAGGAAAGAGTGCGTGGAGCATCTAATCACTAGCAGATATCTAATTATGCTTGAAAGCCCTGTCGAAATGCTGAAAGCCAAGCCTGTCTTACACACACACACACATACACACCTACACACAAGCACTATACACATTATAATAGACTATGCTGCTTATTGAATCATTAGAGCTTTTCTATTTGCAAAAAGAGAGTTTGTGAGACTTTCTGGAAGTGTATGTGCCTGTGTAGAGGTATATCTTGGTTCTCACAAGAACTGAAATATCTGACAGATTTCACCTTGGCCTGTCACTTAAAAAAAAAAGGGTTTTCTAAATAAAAACTTTTGGTGGCTGAGATTAAGTTTAGGTTTAGGTTTATGTGTAGGCATTATTCATCTGCATTATTAATTATGGCAATGAAAGGTCTTCACAAGGATCCAAAAAACATTAATTAATTAATTCACCCTCTATACCGCTTCATCCCGTGTACATCCCAGGAGACTTAGGGCACGAGGCGGGGTACAGCCTAGACAGGGTGCCAATGCATTGCAGGGCACACACACACACACACACACACAAACTACGGGCAGTTTGGAAATCCCAATTAACATAATCTGCATATTTTGTACTGTGGGAGGAAACCCACCAAGAGGAGAACATACAAACTTACACAGACTTAAAGTAGGAATCGAACCCTAGACCCTGGATGTGCGAGACCACAGTGTGAATCACTACCTCCACGTGCCACCGGATCCAAAAAACTGATTTAAAAAATGAATCTTCACCACATAGTTGAGTTTAATACCTGATTACATGAAGCATTTTGGGTCTGATACATCTCCTTGATCAGAGTCTAAATGAACAATTTTATACATAAATATGTGTAGTTCTACTGAAACATACTGCACTCTACATAACATGTTTATGAACTTATTAATCCTGTAACCCAGTCTACACATGCACTGATTTTTCACTTTATAAATCATTTCCTATCAGCACCAGTGGAACTGTATTATTATTATTATTATTATTATTATTATTATTATTATTGCCATTATTATTACTGTCATCAAGTGATTTTCCTCTAATTAAATTCTAACTGCAAAAGTGACATATCTCATTAGTGACATCTGCCAATCATTCGTCATCGTCATCATCGTCATCGCCGTCGTCATCGTCATCACTGCCATCATCACCATCATCACCATCACGTTCATCATCATCATCCAAATCATCTTCATCAAGGTCATCGTCTTCTGTGTTGACCTTCCCTGAGAGGACATCTTCAATCCAGTCCTCCAGCTCCTCAGCCGTGGGCAGAGCCTCGTCATTAGTTATCGTCAGCCACACGCTGTCCGCCTGTAGAAGGTCACACACGCACACACATATACTGTATGTACATCAGGTAATATGAAAGAAAAGAAAAATCTGAGATGATGTCATGGATTATGTTAATAACATAGCAGTCGAGTCTGTTCGATGGTCTATAGACAGCAAAAAGGAAAAGTCAGGTATAGATAGTATAGATACTGTATAGTAAGTATAGATAAGATACGTACAGTACAGATGTACAGTGCAAAATTGTTATTTGTCATATTGCTTCTGCATTGGAAAGCTGGATAACGTAGAACATAATCTCTCTTTTTTTTTCTTTTAATCTTGTACTGGAAAAACATATTGTAAATGGATACAGGGCAAAATTCGTTGTGGTAATCTTCCAAAAGCGACAGATAAATTGATTAGTTCTTACGTGGAAAATGTTGGTGTACAGTATACCTTTAAGGTCAGCTTGAAGTAGCATTTATTTGTTGAACCGAAATAAATATGGCTTATGGACAGAATCAATACTGACTGGAAATAGCAGTTTAGCTTTATACAACATAAACGATCTCAGAAGAACTAAGGGTTGCTAGGAAACAAAAATCCAACCCATGGTGTCTCCAGAGATGTCTGCAAGTCACACTGATTAGATCTTCAGGTAAACTGCTGTAGGCATGGGAACGTATGGTCTCCTTCACAAACATCAGGTGTATGTGTGTAGCATGTTTAAAGTCTGTCCCTAATTCTTCACCATTTACAAGTTCATTTTAAGTGTGTGTTCTTTGTTTTTCCTTTAAAGCCAACTCACATCTGTCACGTTGACCACACCGATCTGAGGTCTGAACAAGTCCACTTTAAAGGTCTTTTCCCAGTAGGCGGTCAGCTGGGAGGAGAAGGGAATGAGTAAATCTCTGGCACAAGATTATTCATGCTGGATCTGATAAATGCTAACACTTTTAGACATCTCACCAAGGGGAAGTCATCAGGGTCAATCCACACGATACTCAGATCTGGGTTCTTGGTGTTGTCTCTGGCAACCTCTTTCAAAATCTCCAAGAACTCATACCCATCTGAAATAAAGGAATGTTAAACTACTAAACCAAATATTAAGCTACACTGCTTACAAGACTTATTGAGTTTTTTTGTGATTGATTACACTTTAAAGGGTACCTACGAAGCAATTTTAGTCTCTAATGTGTGTGTTTAAACAACATGAGGTAAAAATTCCCTGCTTTTTTTTTGTATTGGCCTGGGCTTAAACAGGGCAATTAGATTTTCTCTTTGTTGTGACCTTATATAAGAAACCCCCTCTCCCCCTTGTTGCTCAGCTCTGCTCTTCTCTGGTGGGGCGTGGCTCAAGTAGTTGTTACGGGAATACAGACTCAACAAACAATGATCTTAGGAGTGAACCCAAATGGGCGTTTTATTGAAAATTGGTGAAGGATTTAAACACAAAGGATGTACTGGATGAAGATCTCGACTCTTTTATTCCTTTGGATGTTCAACTCATGGGTTTTCAGGATTCAGTATGTACAGTATTTATCTGCTTCAAAGGAGTTATCCATCCAGCCATCTATCCATCTAGGAACCTCTGTAGTCCAACAAGGGACTGTGGAGGCCAATGGTGGTTACTGCTGTATTTATCCCCATTTTGTACGGCCGTGATAGGACCTCGGGTCAACACTCTCACACACTACGGGCAATTTGGAAACGGCATGTAACCTAATCTGCATGTCATTGGACTGTGGGAGGAAACCGGAGAACCTGGAGAAAACCCACCAAGCACAGAAAGAACATGCAAACTCCATGCACACAGCCTTGAAGTGGGAATCAAACCCAGGACCTGTAGGTGCAAGGCGACAGTGCTAACCACTAAGCCACTGTTCTGCCAATAAAGAAAGTTATACTGGAACAATTTTCAGACATTACAATTCTAACATGTTGCAAGTGTCTGCTGTAATAAGAGTTTGTACTTATTTATTTGTATTTATTGCAGTAGGAATGTTCATAAATGATATTTAAAACTCAATAAAAACTAGTTGTAACTAATAGTTTCTAAAATCGTAGCATTTTGATGACATTTGTCAGCTAGGTAGATAAAGAAAAAATTGTTTAGGTTGTCTGTATCTTTTGTTCCCGTTTCCTTTTTTAACTATGTGTTTTTGAGTAGACAGCTGTTTGAGGTTTAACTAAGTGCTGCAGCATAGGGTTTTAAAAATCCTTTACTGGTAGAGTGTTAAATTATAGTATGCTGTCTGATTTGTCTGGTCATATTGTTTGTTTCCATAGTTTCGATAATTTAGACAAAAATGCAACTAATGAAGTCAAACCTGGGTCCTCTTCCTCTGCAAATGCCACAATGTGGATCCCATCCATGTCATCCTCCTGTAAAACAGTCAAGTAGAATGTGAACCATTATGAAATTCCATTAAAATAAATTAAGTTTGATGATAATATGAATTTTTTAAATGAGTGACATTTGAAATTTAATAACATTCTACTCACCCAGGTCTCAAACATGTCCTCCGCACGTAGCTTCCTTAAAGTTGGTCTGAGACGAAATCACAAAAAAAAGACTGAAAATCAATGCCTATAGCAACTAAATATTCATTGATTTAAAATGCTGGGAGTGAGTCTCACCTCCTGTGTCGATTGACGAAATCCACAATCTCGCTCTCCGAATTCGGTTTGTCTGGGATTGTTACTGGCTCGTCCATGAACGGCTCGTAGAAATCCACTTCATTGATCTTAAGAGTCAGCTGCTTGGCCACCTGTAGCAGAGCACCATCACTCAGCACTGCCCCACACATTGCAGCCTTTATCCTTAATGAAGTGCTCTCAGCGAGCGCCGAGTCAATTCTCCCCAAATACAGACAGTTCAATTCAATTCTGGAGATGAGCTCACCTCAATAGTTGTGTGAGGGTGTTTTTGGACACATGAAAAGACTCTCTATTTGAGATCTTACCTTGTAGAAAATGAATATCCATCTGTTTCATTAGCGTTTGAGAAGGAGATGGCACTCACCCCTTTGTCGAACGTGGCGAAAAACTTCACGTAGGGCTGAAATCGTTCTGCGGCCCCCTGAAAAGCCTTATAGTCTAAAGGAAAAAAAAGGGAAACGTTGAATGAGAAAGGTAAGAGAACAAGAGAGGCCACCCTCATTTTCCAATCCATCAGAAAGTGATAATGTGGAAAACTGTGAGCAGTTAAATGCTGCCACATGCAGCCCACATGTTTAAGAGTGCCATAACAATACAGCTGAAGGTCACAGCAGAGGCCTCTTCAATCTCGTCTCTTTGAAATGGGATTTTTAATAAAAGCTGCGGAGCAGTCATATACAAGAAGATTACTTTTCTACTCACGCTTTACAGCAAGAAAGCCCTGTAATTGCTCCTGAACTATGGTGAAGTGCAAGCGACAGAGACAGAGAGACAACCAGACATGCAGACAGACAGACAGAGAGTATGGAGATAAAAGTCTATCTATCTATCTATCTATCTATCTATCTATCTATCTAACATTTTGTACAAAAAAAAACAATATAGATAATGTTAGATCTTTTGTCCACCTTTCAATGTCATAAAGAAACCCCCTACATCCACTCACTCACTCTCACTCATCATCTATACCGCTTCATCCTCTATACAAGGTTGATACAGCCTATCCCAGGAGACTTAGGGCACAGAGCAGGGTACAATCAATCCATCGCAGGGCACACTCAAACACTCATTCACACACTACAAGCAATTTGGAAACACTACTTAGCCTAATCTGCATGTCTTTGGACTGTGGGAGGAAACCCGAGGAAACCCATCTAGTACAGGGAGAACATGGCAAGTGGTGCAAGAGGTGCAAGGCAACAGTGCAAACCACTACGCCACCACATCATCAAAAATTTTGGGAAAAGCTAATAGAAATATTTAAGAAAAAAAGAAAAACGTACAAGAACCTGGTTGCATAAGTGTGCATCCTTTTACAATGAGACAATGTGACTTTTCTCAGAGAAGACCAATCAGATTCAAGCTTATGTTCAATAGTAAACATCATACACCTGGTATCAATAATTTGAACCTGATTAACATAAAAATAAAGATCAACTCCTTCATAGATAGATAGATAGATAGATAGATAGATAGATAGATAGATAGTCAGGTTCTGATCCTCAATTATTATTTTTATTTTAATTTTTTTGCCTTACAGTTACTATGGCATATTTTTTTCCTGGGCAGATATTTAACTAGTGGCACAGTTAGATGTTTAACACTGTGGCCTCACATCTCCAGAGTCAAGGGTTCGAGTCCTTCCTTCTGTGTGCATGCATGTTCTCCCTGTGCTTTATGGGCTTCCTCCTGCTACCCCAGTTTCCTCAAACAGACCAAAGTCATGCATATTAGGCTAACTGGCATTTCCAAGTTACCCATAGTGTGTGTGCGCTTACAGTATGCCTAGTCACCGGATTCCTGCCACCCTGTACAGCATACGTGCAATAGAGAAAGAGTGAGTGAGATATTTTATTGACAGATGCTGAAATCAGCCTTTCATGTCTGTGGCTTTCTTCTAAGCTAAAGCCATTCTAATCAAAAAATTAAATAACAAAAATATTAACAGAATGCCTGTACTTATGTGAACCCTTAAACATATTGATTTTTATCACTGTTGTAAATCTTTTTGGCATTTACTCCCTAATGATCAACAGTTTATTTACTACAGTGAAACTAATAGGGGGAAAAACTGCATATAGTGTACTATATACTGTATACTAAATCACTAATTGCTCCTTTATACGGGTGGTTTTAAAGTAAACTTTAGTACACTGGTAGTGAGTGTGATAGTGAAAGATTTATAAGTCTCACGTTCTGAATCTTTGCCCTTAAAGAAGCCAATGAGACGGATGTCTTCGTCCATCCTCTCAAAAGCACGTAGCTCCATAGGGGTACTGATGAGCTCCACTGCATCCTCCAGAAGCTACAGTTTGAACATACAAGGAGAGAGAGGGAGAGAGAACATCTCATGTTTACTATTTGGGATTTGGATCAGCTATAGATCAAAGATGAATTAACAACTATTTTGTGAACATTGCAGAATATGTGCTAAAGAGTAAATTGTTCCCATATTTGTACACAGTTATTAATATATTGCTTCAATACAGTCTCAGACCTTTATTGTGGCGTGTGTGATATGCTCACTCGCACTCATCGTCTATACTGCTTTGTCCTGTGTACAGGGTCGTGGAGCCTATTCCAGGAGACTTATGGCACAAGTTGGGGTACATACTGTATATACACATACACATGCTCATTCAAATACTACGGGCAAATTGGGAACACCAATTAGCCTAATCTGCATGTCTTTGGACTATGGGAGGAAACCGGAGTACCCGGAGGAAACTTACCAAGCAGAGGGATAGGATGCAAACTCCATGCACACAGACATGAGGCGGAATTTGAACCAGGGACCTTAAAGTACAAGGCGACAGTCTCACCCACTAAACAACCGTGCCGCCATGTGACATGCTAATAATATTAATAATAATAATAATAATAATAATAATAATAATAACTTATCTGGTAAATCTTTCCTGGATGCGCAATAACAGATTCAGTCATTTACATTTACAACACTGAGGCTCGAATTTAAACACAAACACACTTGAATAACCAAAAAAAACCAAAAACCTACAAGCAAGTAAGACGTGAGGAAAACATCTGTGAGTAGCTTAAATGTTAGCGGTCATTGACTGTCACAAAATATTCAAAGAACAGAAAACAGACTTTCTACAAACTATTTGCATTTTAGATTACATTTTACACAATTGTTTAAATTTCTGAGAGCAATGACTTGTGAGACTGATGATCATCTAAGATGCAGTGATGAAGTCACTGGTACATGTAGCATGGTTATACTATAGGACTGTATCTCACCTTACACTAGTATTGGCGGCCTTTTTCTTATTCTTTATTCTTTCACTACCTCACAGCTTCAATACCTCTTCACTAGCTAACACCCTGGACCCATTACAATTCACCGAATTCTCTCATTCAACGATGCCATCACACACCTCCTACACACAGCCCTGAGCCATCTGGACATCAGGAATGGAAATTTTGTCAAAAATCTGTTTGTTGATTACAGTTCATCATTTAACACTATAATTCCCTCCCTACTCACCACCTACAGGACTTAGCCCTTTTGTGCATCAGTGGATGCCCAGCTTTCTGACTGACAGACCACAAGCAGTACAGGTGCCCAGATATATCACACCCACCCCATCCCTGTGGAGCCCCACAGGGTTGTATCCTGAGCCCCATGCTGTATTAACTGCTGCATTGACTGTGTGGCCATTTCTAACTCTACTTCCATCACCAAGTTATCTGCTGTGGTGAGATGTGATAATCACGAGAAGGCATACCTGGAAGACAAAGCCTGGAGAAACAACCTCCTCCTGAACACCACTAAGGCAAATGAGTTAAAAGTGGGTGAGTAAGCTATCACCTCATTATGATTAACAGGAACCCTGTACCTTGGTGCTCACATCATGCAGAACCATGGTCCGGTCAATGTCTTTACCACCAAAGATGTCTGACTGTTTTTAAAACGTGCTAAGTAACATTTATACCTACACAGTTGAAAGCATCCTTATGAGGAGCATTACAGCTTGATTGACTAATAGCACCAAGCATGACGGGCGGGCTCTCCAGATGGTTGTGTGATCAGTTGAGCTCACCATCCGTACTAAGCTTCCTGACCTGTGATCTATCTATAGCAAGTGGTTCTGGACCAAAGCCAGGAAGATAGTGAACAACCTCAGTCAACTCTTTTGTGGTCAGGGAAGCACTTCAGCTTCCTGAAGGTTAACACAAAATGACGAGGAACCACTCAAGCCCTTAACATGGACAACACCAAGGATGAATTCCTTGGACAGTTCACACAACACTCACAAACCTCACATCCGTGCTAATACAGCAGTAAAGCATTTTCTTAAATGTATTAATATTTATTTATTACATAAACACAACACAAGCACAATTGAAAGCTACAGTGTATGCATAATGTAAAATAACGACCAGTGCATCTGTTGGATCTGATGAAATTACGTCCACTTCCACCCCCTAATGGTGAATCCAAGAAATAATGTTCTACTCACATCAAGCAGGAACTCAACCAGTGTATCTGCAGAGAGCTCACCATCAAACTCAATCACACGTTCATCCTTAAAGACATAAATGCTGCCCTCTTCTTCCAACCCTATTAAAAAAGTTCAAAAGACAAATACTGCTCAGTTTTACTTTTTAGACATCAGGTACTGTTTCAGTTACAAGGGTTCAACCTTACCAAGCTTCTTGGCCACCTTGGCATCCTTATGAGAATCCACCAATCCGAACCCGATGTCTCTGTCTTCCAAGATTTGGGCAGTCAGCTATAAATTCCAGAAAGAGAGAGATAAAAAGAGAGATGGCAGAAAGAAACATGTACACATGTTACGTGGAAGTAGACACTCTGGAATCACATGCCATATGTTATAGCTAAACAGAAGGTTATTTATAAGCCTCAATATTAGTAGAGTGCCAGTCTAGTGTCATATTGCCAGATTGACTCAAAGTGGAATCACTTACAGGATCAGGGACGACTTTACTGAATTATGTGGCTTAGATATGATATGAGAGGAGACCAAAATCAGACCCAAAGAGAGGCTTTGGGTCTTTTTACAGACTCGGAATTAGGTCAGTACCTCACAGTTACACACCAATTATCCAAGACTTAGTATTTCATCTTCAACTGTTACAGTTTCACAAAATAAAAATAAATACAGTAAACTAATACAAATTTAGGAGCTATACATCCAGCCAAGAGTCTAATTTTATCCTGATGCAAGGTCAGTTTGGTGTTAATTCAACCACCGTAAGCATGTAATCTATACCATATATTGTCCTCATATTGCGGTGTCCAGTAAAGGAGGGACTCCATCCATCCAACTAGAACCCTCTGTAGTCCAACTAGGGACTATGGAGGTCAGTGGTGACCATTGTATTTATTCCATTTTTACAACCATGGTAGGACCTCCAGTCAACACTCACACACAAATTCACACACTATGGGATATTTGGGAACACCAATTAGCCTAATCTGCATGTCTTTGGACTGTGGGAGGAAACCGGAGAACCCAGAAGAAACCCAACAAGCACAGGGAGAAAATGCAAGCTCCATGCACACAGACCCAAATCGAACTCAGACCCTGGAGATGCAAGGCAACAGTGCCAACCACTAAGCCAAAAGAAGGGCCTGTCATCATTATTTTCTGATTAATAAAATGAAAAAGCAAAGCCAAACAAAACAAAACAAAACAAATTATGATGCAGCAGAAAATGAAAAATAATCTGACATAAATCTACCACTCTTAACATATTTCTAAATACACTTCATTTGTCTTCAGTTAATAATCAATAACTTGTCATAAAATCTTCCATCACCATATCCAGTACTCCTTTACATCTTACCTCCAGGACCATCTCCCTCATGTGGAACTGCTGCTGGAGATCCCTGTCAGAGGGCAGTGGTTCATGGTAAAGCAGGCACAGCATGTCATACTTCTTCAGTGCCTTCTTGTAGTTCCTCTCGTTAATGTTTAGCACTCGGTCCTTGCCATCGAAGCTCGGGAATTCCAGACCTTCCTCTGTAGAACTTCTGGAAAGCAGAGACAAGCAGGAGAAAAAGACCAGCCAGAGAGACATCATGGATCGAAGAACGGAGGATCCAAGCAAGAGGAAAAGAAGAGGAAATGGAATAAGTGTGCAAATCCTAGAGGGACAATAAGGCTGAGAGAGGTTAAGTCCTTGACCCAATGCGGGGGAAAAGTGTGAGAAAAAAAATTTGTTGCAAAAATCTGCAGTGAAGCATAAGCATCGAGTCTGGTATAAACTCTTACTTTCATCTAGAGTGAGATAAGAATCTGGGAATATATCTTCTATATCAGATAACTAGACAGATTCTACACAATTATGTCCATTCTCCTGGGACTAAAAGCCATTTTAGATGGCCCCTTGTTTCAAAGATAAATATAGATGATGTGCTGATGAAAATGAGGACAGTTGGGAGCACCGCTGGGAATCACTGACACCTCAGACATGAAAAGAAATTAAACCTTTAAGAAATTAAGGGATAGCAAGAGTTTTAGTCAGGTGATGTTCATTAACTTTAACACACCAGATAGTATAAACTTCAACTTCTTTGATATTCAGACGGACTCTAAATAGTGAGAAATCTGTTGTTGTTTTTTTGTTTTGTGCCTTTTGTAATGATCTAAAGATTAAATTGAATCAACTTGGAATTTTAACAAAACACAAGGACCAAGTAAGGAAGCTGAGGAGCAGTCATCCTCAATGTGATGCTACCACCATGCTTAAGTTGGTAGTGATGGTGGTATTGGTGGTGGGGTATTTGTGCTTGCGCTCATCAGACCAGAAAAGCTTTTCTCATATTTTTTTAAACAAAATAATAATGGAATTTCATATTGCTTTGTGGAGAAGTCAGGAAATGGAATTCAAATAAAGAGCTTCTCAAAATTTCCAACTCCTTCACAGTTAGTTTTGGCTTTTTACTTACTGTACGCAAGGCAGTTACTGAGATTGTGTTAACCTCCAGCTGCAAGGTTTAATAAAAAAATATATATAGATGATCAGGTTTGCCTTAATAATACTAGACGCTGTAACTAATGCTACATGGCCTGCTTTCGATATTATTGTTCCATAAAATTAATAACATAATGGGCACCCAAGGCTCACCCATGCTGGCAGAGACAAAGGCCAGCCCATTCTGTCCAATTCCACAGACAAGCCAATGAAACACAAATCACAGAAAAAAGTAAATTCTGGAACACTCGCTGGAATACTTAGTGCACCACAGACCGCCGCACAGGAATCACAGAAAGAAAAAGGGCCTGAGGACATCAACCCAGCCTCTAAACTCCCCATATTGCACATATCCCATTAAGCACCCTTGGGATTCACCAGACAAACAAGTCTGATTCATGTACTGTAGGCCCCATGCAACAACCCACAGCAACACCACAACATACCCCTGGAGGCTCTGTGAAGACATGCTCTGAGGGACCAAAGGGGTTCCCCGCTGGCACCTTCTGGAAACCCAGAAACTAGGTGGTTTTAACATTAATGGTTTTAATATTATGGCTGATTGATGTATATAATTAATGTATAACTATTTGTAATTTTTAATGGTGCAATCTAGAGTGATACATAATAATGAACTGGGCCAAAACTAGCTCATATTCAATCAGCAAAGTTCATGATAAATAGAATTCTAAATGTCAAACTGACAAAACTGTTACAAAACATAACTATCAATAGGTAATAGATATTAAACATATTCAGACACTTTTTTTAAATTATCTTGCATATGTCTTAAAGGGTTTTTTCCCTCATGTATATTCTGGTATGCAAAATTTATATGCTATTTAGGTCATATGTCATTGCATAACCGCAGGGCCATTTGTGTCACACATTTTCAAATATGTATGTAAAAGGTATTTTAATTACGGGTAAAGTGTCTTGGTCGGCATGTTTTACAACATTAATAAAACATCTGTTCGGCCAGTCCCAGGTCTCTATAACTGAATTGTACAGTATTTTAATTATACTTGGATTAGATTATTTTGGAAATAAAGTGTGATTGCATTT
>JAOVVB010000028.1:6067645-6083903 GCA_028570985.1 Heterobranchus longifilis | reverse complement strand
CTGCTCAGATGTATAATGAGATAAAAATGTAAGTCGCTCTGGATAAGAGCGTCTGCCAAATGCCTAAATGTAAATGTCCTTATGTGTTTTGTTCCGCTTAAACAACCTCTGTTTTTTCATCCATTTACTGTTCGATTGAATCAGACAAGTTGTTTTAGCACAAGTGGGGACTATCAACAGATTAAAAGTATGATATGTTGCTCATTAATACAAGGGTGAGTAACAAATGATCCGCACTCCTGGTTATAGAATTTATTTTAATGAACTTTTAGAAAAGACAAATATATCATTTTTAACATAATCTCACATCAGTAGTGTGTCTTCGTCCTCGTAGGCCTACTTTCAGTGGACCAAACAGGTGAAAGTCCAATGAAGCGAGATCAGGAGTAAAGGGAGAATGCTTTTTTAAAAAGTTTTTTTTTTTTTTTTTTTTTTTTTAACAAGCGCGGCATAAATTTTTGCTCGCACTGGAGTCCCATATAAACTGATGTTACACGTTCAGCGCTGATTTAGACAGTACAGCCAACAGAAGTTTTAAATATAACCGAAAAGCGGATCATTTTTGACTCAAGGAATGAAACACTTGTCGAAATAATGCTATGGGATATAATAATCAGCAGAGCGGTTACTGCTCACCATTCCTTCATTAAGTGCTTGTTAATAATGTAAATATAAATATTATAACAAACGAACTGTGTGACATCCTCCACCTTAACACGTCTTATCTTTCCTCTTTCAGTTACGGCACTGGATGTTTCCTGCTCAGAAACACAGGAACAAAGGTATTCCTCATTCACTGCTTCTTATTAATGATTTATATACACGTGTGTGTATGTATTTCTGTCTAAGCTCTCTGTCTTTCTTTATTCTGCAGCCGGTAATGTCGGATCATGGCCTTCTAACCACAGTAGCGTATAAACTGGGTCGAGACAAGCCGGCCTGCTATGCGTTAGAGGTAACATTCTCTAATGCAAGTTTCTTATTATCATTATCTTTAATGCGTCTTTGAGTGAGGTGAATGAAAGTATGATTCATTGCACATTAACTGTTTTTGTAAATAATTCTTTTTTAGGGTTCAGTTGCCATAGCAGGGGCGCTGGTGCGCTGGTTGAAGGATAACCTCGGGATTATCGAAAATTCAACAGAGCTCGGTAAGTTCATAAAAAAAGTAGATAGAAAACGCATACACTAGGTAGTACAGGATATTAAACCAATACACACATGAACAGTCTGACAGCAGGACAAACACCATGTTCTGACTCATAATCTGAAACACACACATAACGTTTAATATGAAAACCGCTTAACCTTATTAGAGCTTTAAACTTCCACGTTTTGATCAAACCATGAGACATAGTCGGAAGATTTTCAATCTCAAGCCGATGTGTCGTTGTCTTATCAGCGCTTTCTGTTCAAGGCCCCTGTCTCCTCAGTCACTGCTGTGCAGGTGTGAACGTGTCACATCAGTTCATTTGTAACAAAAATTTAGATTTGCATGAAAGAAGAGCAGCGTGAAGTGATTTTAGAGTTTTGTTGCTGTCTGAGGATGTACCTGGTACATGAAAAAAAAAGATAAAGATAAAAAGAAGCATTAGTCGTTGTTGGTCTTTCGGCTGCTTGGTCCACACGTCCAAGTTTGGTGCAGCTTTTACGCCGGATGCCCTTTATGACGAGCTTTGGCATGGGACCGGCACTGCATCCAGTGGCTGAGGTTTGGGCACTGGCTGGGAATCGAACCCGAGCCTTTCGCATGGCAGGTGAAGCACCTACCACAGAGCCACCGGTGCCCCATAAAAAGAATATTAGGGTATCTGCAAACAAGATTTGGAGCGATACTCTACTCTAAGCAAGATGAAAGTCTCTTGAAGAGAATCATTACTGGTGACGAGACGTGGATTCATCACTCTGAGCCTGAGAGTAAACAACAGAGTATGGAACGGAGTTATCTTTAATGGCCAATTGGGGAAAAAGTTCAAAAGTCGACCATCAACTGGAAAATTCACCAATTCTAACAGTTTTCTGGGATTCTCAAGCGCCAGTATTGAAACATTATCAGGGAAAAGGTTCAACAATCAACAGTGCTCGTTACAGTGAGACGCTTATTGAAGAGCTGAAGCCTAAACTTCGGATTAAAGACGGTGGACTGCTACCCAAGGGAGTTGTGATCTTGCATGACGATGCACGTCCGAACACTTCTACCCACACTGTTAACACTCTGTGAAAACCATGTTTTGAGGTGTTAAAGCCTTATAGTCCTGATCTCGCTCCATCTGACTTGGTCCCCTGGAAGCAGCCCTATGAGGACAAAGATGAAGAACTGAAGACAGACGTGCACTTGTGGCTCGCAGCTCAGCCTTAAACATTTTTTTAAATAAGGGAATACGGAAGCTTGTTGACAGATGGACAAAGTATATTGGAAAGCAAGGAGATGTATTTGTCTTTTCTAAAAGTTAATTCAAATGAATTCTCCAGCCAGAGTGCGCATAATTCTTGACTTACTCTCATATATTATTGATGCTAAATTGCATACTTAAATAACCACAAACACAACAGCAGACTGATTCATCTATTGTGCGAAAACTCGCAGTCAGGTGCGTCTGTGAGGTCGCGCAAGCGGAAGGGGCGGATAGCACTGTCCTCCGAGTGCGTTACTCCGCCCTCAACGGTGCATGAGCGAGCAGTTCGAAAAGATGCGTGGTTCGTAGGAAACACGTGATAGTCTGCGGCTCTCCCGACTGAGCGGTCGTAGTAGCCTTAATGTGGAGCCCCCTAGTGACTGGGAGGAATTATCTCATTTTGCTGTCAAACTAATTTTGCTACTTTTTTACCCTAGTCTTCCTGTACAATGATAGAACAACGTTCCTTTCTTCCACAGAGAAGCTCGCAGCTGGAGTGGGAACATCATACGGATGCTACTTTGTCCCTGCGTTTTCAGGTCTCTACGCCCCCTACTGGGAACCGAGCGCTAGAGGGCAAGTGGTTGAACGATTTTAATGCAGAATCATGAGATAATAATACAGTATGCCCTGGAAATCTGTTACTCCAGGCTTACGCTATTTGATTTTTATATATATAAAGAAATTTTTGATTTACTTTGTTTCAAACAGAATCATCTGTGGTTTAACTCAGTTCACCAACAGGAGTCACCTGGCCTTCGCTGCTCTGGAGGCAGTCTGCTTTCAGACACGAGAGGTAACGTCTACGTGTGTAAAAAAAAAATCATCCTGTCTTCTTTACTCGTGAATCCATGTGCCATTCAGTTATTCATCTTTGCGGTTCAGATCCTGGATGCGATGAATCAGGACAGTGGGATTCCTCTGACTCAGCTCCAGGTGGATGGAGGCATGACCTTGAACAGACTCCTCATGCAGCTCCAGGCTGATATTCTCTGCATTCCAGTAGGTAAGTCATGTAACTGAGAGCTCCCGTGTGAGATTGTGTTTCATGGTCGGCTTTGAACTGCTTTTTGTCGAGGGGAAATCCAGGATGAGTGCACCTATTGCTAAGCCTTAATAATGCGGAAAGCCGAAATAGCCTAAATCCACCGAGTAGTCAGAGATACGCCGAGCATTTTACACTGATTACTGGAAAAATGATCACAGCATAGCATAAAGCACTGACTGGAATTTCCCCTGGTGGATCAGATGCATATTGAATTATTGATTTCATTTATGTCATCTTTGTCTCTTCATGTCCTTTAATCATATGGCTCATTTGTTAACCTAAATGTATGTTGTTGTTTTTTTAAAGAAAAATGCATAATACGTAAACGTTTTCCTACTTAGCCAAAAAAAAATGTGCCATTGACTCATCATCTGTTGCTTTTTTCTGATATTTCATCATCAATAAAAAATCAATCAAGTCAGCCATGATGGGTTTTTTTTTAACCTCTTTTTTTCAATATAGAGAGTTTAATCTAATTCTCCGAATCCGTTTGCACAGTGAAACCGTCCATGCCGGAGACGACAGCTCTGGGAGCGGCCATGGCAGCGGGAGCAGCGGAGGGAGTCCGAGTGTGGAGTTTGAATCCTGAGGACCTCACTGAGGTCACCTCTGAGAAATTCGAACCCCAGATCAACCCGGAGGGTAAGAATGTCTTACGCGATGTTAACAGCAGTAAGAACTTTTTCTTTTTTCTTGTTTGTCTTTGCTAGGCCTAAACAAATCAACTTTATGCATTAATGATGTCTTTTCTATATTTATTTTATGATGATTTCTACAGTTAGTTATAACTTAGTTAGTTTAATTCAATTTAATCAATCTTTTGTTGATCGGTTCAGTTAGTTGAATCGATACATCAGATTTCTTCCACATTTTCCCGAGAATATTCGCTCCTTCTTTTGCTTTACTGCATTAGTGCTATCAAAATAAATGTAATTAAATTAACATTTCAGCTATGTTTTGTTACAGCTACAGAGGTGTAGCTCTAGTGTCTAGTGTATTGCACATGGGGTGTTCAAGTCAAACAGGGACTTTTGATTGCGCAGAATAACAGAACATACACTACCGCTCAAAAGTTTGCAATCACTTGCACATTTCTTTGTTTTTGTTTAGTAATTTATTTTCCACATTCTACAACAATACTGGGAATTTTAAAATTATGAAATAACACATATGGAATTATGGAATTATGTAATAACAGTCAGTTATTACATAATTAAAGGTCAGCTGTTCTGGAACAGTTCTTACAGGAACAGTATTGTGTCAAGCGCATTTGCAAAACCCATCAAGCACCATAATGAAACTGTCTCTCATGAAGACCTTCCCAGAAAAACAAGACCAAAGCTTACCTCTGCTGCAGAGAAGTTTATTTAGATTTACCAGCCTCAGAAATCACCAATTAACAAACAGCATCTCAGATTAGAGACGTTATGAAGGCTTTACAGAGCATGAGTAGCAGATGCATCTCAATATTAACTGTTCAAGGGAGATTATTGTATATTTTGGACGCCTTCAGTATTGTTTTTACAGTGTAGAATGAACTAAAAATCAGGAACGACCAAGGAGTTAGAAAGTTATCAAAAACTCCCTTTATTTCTCTATATAATCCCCTGCTACACTAATGGACTTACCCCAGCCTTTTACTAGTGCATTGGACTATGGTTCGGGAGGTTCCAGGTTCAAATCCCACAACCACCGAGTTGTTTGCCCTTAAACCCACAACTGCTCAGATGTGTAATGAGATAAAAATGTAAGTCGCTCTGGATAAGAGCGTCTGCCAAATGCCTAAATGTAATGTAAATTCTGGCGTCTCAGGAACTCCTTTAATGGCTCAAATGTACCGAGTGTCTTGGAACGAGCTCAGGACTGTACGGAGGATGTCCCAATAACATCGTGAGTGACGATTCCCTCGGCCTGGATCATCATCCACAGACATTTGGCCCTCTTTAAAAACGGTTGCACCATTTAAGTGTTTTACTGCTCAACAGTCTGATCACCGTACTGAAATCTTCCGTAAATATCAATCAGGTTTTTTGTTTTTCTTGGTTTGACTTGAACGCCCCTTTGTAATTTGTTTGTGTAAGACTTGAAAAGTTGTGAAATCTGGGAGATTTGTATTTATTTTTATTTTTTTGTCTCTCTTTCCACATAGAGAGTGAGTTCCGCTACGCTCGCTGGAAGAAGGCGGTCCAGAGAGCCATGAACTGGGAGACTACAGAGCCAGTCAGCAATGGAAACGGTTTGTACCTCAACCTTTTGTTCAATTTAGCAAACGGGGAGGGAACAGCCAGATGTTCACGTCGTCCAAAAACAGGAACTGTGTCACATTGACTGACAGAAAAAACATCTGTACATCTGAATTGAAATAACAGGACCTAAACAGTAACACACTGTATTTAGATAACTTGCATGAAGGTTGCAGTCCTTTTAAAGTCACATGTCTCTAATGTTCTTACTGTATGTTTATTAAGCTGAATAACCAAATAACTTGATAGAAAGTAAGACACATCTGGAAACACACATCTGCAATTAAATATTAACCGAGGGGGAAAAAAATGCATAATAATAACACCCACCAAAAATGTTTTTCACAATGAATATTATAAAGAAAATGACAAAAAATATTATAAAGAAAATGAGGAGCATGCAGAAATGTCTTAGATGTTACTTGATCCAACCAAATCAGTGGTTGCTCACGTGTCTCCTTTCTTTCTTTCTGATGTTGCATGAATTGGACCCGGGTTTCGGACATTCTCCAGAGGAATCTAGTTTCTTCAGTAGTGTTCCCCTGGGCTTTTTCATTCTGGGTAGCATGTGTATGTTAATTGGAGCGAAATACATTGCAGGTCAGTGTGTGTTTGATTGACAAAGAGAATAAACCATCCTTTGTGCATGCATGTGTGCTTATGCCGCTTCGTACTAAAGCTCGTAACTCCTCTGATGACTAGGAAAACGCACTCTACTGTAGCATACACTCAACTTGTGAATGAGTTGTGCTGTGGTGTATGTGCAGGTGTTTGTTTCAGATCGATCACCATACATTATTAGCTCGTTCGATCTATAACGCTGTTTTGAGTAGATGCGTCTCTTGTCACCGTTGGTGAGATAGATTATTCAAAATTAAACATGAACACCGATGCATCTGTGATTCAACTTTGTAGTTTGAGAAGACGGGGGTCAGATAATGACGTAATTCAAATTTCTAATTCGTAATTCAAAGTTGTGATGTCACATTTTCCGAAGATGACACAGCATTAAATGCATACTATGGAAGATCAGAATGTTTCTGATCTACCCACACTGTTAGACTTCAGACTACAGAATTTAAAAAAGTACCCAAATGTGTAAAAAAAAAAAAAAAAAGAACTAATAAATCATTCTAATTATTTAGTAAAAAACGAAATAATTCCTTGTGTAATAGTCAAATCAAGCACGATCTGCATACATGAAACAAACTTTGATCTTTTTTTGAAATCTGACATAAACCTCTAAAAAGACTTATTTCTACAATTTAAAATGGAATATTTAATTATTAAATGTAGCATTTTATATTAACACCAAATGATGGTACTGTACAAATGATCACATTTAACATGATGTTTGTCAATATTTAATTATTACCTGAAAAGTTTTTTTTTTTTTTTTTTGCTTTTGCAATTCACTAATTGCGCAGGTCCGTATTACAATTTCAGTTTCTATATGATTAAATTGTAACTAAGTTAACTAAGAGCCCAGGGATTTGAACAAAAGCAGTCTTTGTAATGTTAAAACTTTGCTTTTGTGACACTGATATTTTGTTACCCAAGTTGCCTATTTTCATTGAGAAAATGAGTGAATTTGGTTCGTTTTATCCACAAAATTTGAAGAAGAAAAAAATCTGGTCAATTTCAAAATATTGTGTCCTTTTTTTTTTTTTAGACTAACTGATCCAATAAATAAGTGCGCACTGGTAAGGGCTAGAAAGTTTTAGAATTCTGCGAGAAGGTTACATTTCAAAATACTAATCAATTTTATTCAAGATTCCTAGTTTTTCTTAATAAAAATCTCCATTTATTTCTGTATATAATCCCCTGCTACACTAATGCACTTATCCCAATGTTTCACTAGTGCTAGTTTCACCATCAAGGTGTACAAAGTTTTGTCACAACATCTTAACATCTTGCCACTTCCTTTAATGGAAAATATTGGCCTGGTTTTATCACCATACTGTAGGTGTTCCGTTTTGTAGGACAATGTACACCCTCGTACTGGACGCCGCACCACTTGGGCATTACAGAGACTCGGCTGAGGGTTATTGCATTAGTGTTTATTACTCCTTTATAGAGAAATAAAGTAGTTGGTTTTTTTCATAATTGTCTTGTTATTTTGCACAATCAAAAGTCTCGGTTTGACTTGAACACCCTTTGCAATGAGAACATGATAGGAGTCATTTGGGGGCTGCTTCATGAAAGTGATATAAAATACAATCATAAATCCTGAATGCTTGCTTTTTATTTTGTGTAATAACAAATATGTATTAATTTATATTCTGTATGTTTTTGGGTTTTTTTTTTTCAATTTGACTTGGACAAAAAGATGCTTAAATTTTTCAATGAAAATAGGTTCATTTCAAAATGTCCACGTCACGAAAGAAATTTTGAATATTAGCCATTGTGTATATTTTGAGGCAAATAGAAAACAACATTTACTACCTAGGAACAAAATTGTAATACATAGTGTTATAATAGTTTTCATTTTTTATATGCCTTGGATCCTACATAGTATTGCTGATAAGGCATAAAACTTTTCCAAAAATTAGTTTTAAAATGCTTTTCGCTTTACATCGCCACAAAACACTTTTTTTCTCATTCTTCACTTTAACAATTTATTGATTTCTTGTTATTTTAAATTATTTCATTAAAACCATTATTTTTGAAACTAACATTATTTTTCATCTTTTTTAACAGGTTTCAAGTAGACTTCTTCTTGAATCCACTACGATGTTGAATAATGACAGTAGAATGAAGGATATTAGGTACCTCCACTAGTGGCGAGTCACTCTCTCGGAAATATGGGACAACTGAATCATCTCTATCTGACCTCGAAACAATCAACGAAGGTTGTTTTTATATCTTTGGTACGTGGTTGCCATAGCATGCAAGTTGGTGACTGAAACAGATTCTGTGAAGGAAAAGAAAAACGAACAAAACACTTTATTGAAATTGCAAAGCACTGTTGTACTCATGAAGAAACAGCTGGCAGCGTTGCTGAGCAACGTCATCTGACCCAAGCTGGTTGTAGTAGCTCCTTAATTTTCTTTATGTAGATGATGACATTTTTCACACGGACCTCTGTGTGTTTTGTCGTACTGTATTCTAAATTCAGCCAACTTTTAATTGTGCCACATCGTATTTCGCTTCATCATATCATACCATGTGTTAGAAGGTGCTGATTGTAGTTTTCCAGAGTACTTCTTCTAAGGAACGGTGGAAAATATGAAAGCACTGAGGTACAAATCCTGGCACGCACTGCATGAGGACTGTGAATGGTTTTACTTTCACAGTCTTCCATATGGTTGTTGAACAAAACTGTGTTACTCTTCTGTTACTGTGAGACCCTCAACCCAGAATACTGTGCATCCCAAGGTAGAAAAAGCTTTTCTACTAGGCCGTCAAACGTTTAAGAAACACTAGAACTCTTTAGAAAAACTTCTTGATAATCACAGTGTCTGATGATGTCTCTGACCTAGGGACTGTGCGTTTCTATCGTGTACAATACATCACTTGTCATATGCTGTAATCTATGTATTAGGGTGTAATATTCTCTTGCTGAGAATATTGACTGAAAGCAGAAAGCTTGCTTTCACAAATAACATTCGAATCATGGTGTAATAAAAACACCTAATGTTTATGTCATCTAACTAGAGGTCATATTTGTTTTGTCCTTTGTTAACCTAGAGTGGGCTTTTAGTCATTATTTAGCTAGCTCTTGGGTTATTGGCTAACTATGACGAACTAGGCTTACATACGGTATAATAATTTAAAAAATCATGATGGTTTCTAACAAAAAATGCTTTTAAGCATCAATAACAGTTTAAAATCTGACGTAGGCATAAACAGTACTATTTTGGTTCAAAGTAAAGTTTACAAATACAACTGTGTAATATGGAACATAAATGAAAATGAATATTGCAATGCCATTTGTGCCTCTAGTAAATTCGGTTGTGTTGGTAGGACTACTTAAGCCCTTTGTGAAATCTGGTATCTGGCACCTGGTGTTAGTTGCCATAAAGGTGCCTCTTCGCAGTTTTCATGTCATTTGACATGACGATTTTTTTTTCCTCCAAAGTGGCCTGTTGATCTATCGATCTGTCTCCCTCATTAACTGTCTCTGAGTTGGAAGAGGGTGGGTAGCACTTTCTTCTGAGTTCGTTCCCCTGGGGGGAGGGGAACAAGCATGTGTTGGTCATCACCCTACCTGATTTGTAGCTGTTCTAGGATACGATAATAGACTGACTGGTGGATTGAAATGAACTAGTGAGCGCAGAAATTTTTTTTTTTTAAATAATTAAGTCAGCCAATAATTAAGTCAGCCAACATGATGCATTAATATCACATAGTTTTGGCCCAAAAGTGAAATAACTGTTTTGCGTCAGTTTGTGTTGTCAGCTTAACATCATTGACGTTATCTCAGTTGTCAAAAAGTACATATATTTAATAGGTGTCATTTACTTCTATGAGCGCCGTTCTTAAGTATTAACATAATCTTTTCATCCATTTCATCTGTATTTTAGGTCTAAACATGGCAAAGGTGTTAATCCTGCCATTAAAGTTAAATATTTATTTTTGCAGATAACCACTAGATAAATATTACGATGTGATGTTAAGCCCTGATGCTTAAGTTATTTTGTCATTAATGAAGAATTCGTATTTTTGAGTCTCTTTGATTAAAGCATTATCGGGGCCAAAAGCCAATGAACATAATATCAGTATATGAAATACCATAAAGCGCTCTGTTTTCTACAGAGCCATGAAGTTAATAGTGTTGCCAACAAGCTTTTTTTTCCCTTTTCTTTTTTTTCTTTTCTTTTTGTAAATTTGTAATGGGGACTTTTTAAACATTTGTGTGTTTAACAGGAATTTCTAATATATTCATGCGTATTTTTTTTTTATTTTTTTATCTACTTGAATTTTGAATTGACCCTTACACTGTTCTAGCACATACCAGTGGTCAGTGTTACTGAGGTATTTTGTCTCAAATCATGCACTTTGCGGCACTTTCCAAACAAGTAGTGCGTGCAAACTTACAAATGAAACAAATATAGTGTATCGTTAATGCTTGATGTACTGGCATTTGCAACTTGTATCTTGTGGCTTCACATTTTCTACATTAGTATTTCAGTGAGCAACAATGGCACGATTCCACAGATCAAACTGTAAAAAAAAAAAAAAAAAGTTAGGTTTTAACTTTTAGGGTTTTTAAAAATGGTTTTTGCTGTGGTTTTCTCATGCAGGTCAGTGATGCTGTATCAGGTGATCTGTCTAATAAATACTGTTAATTAAAACACTTCAAATTTATGCTCTGCTTCAACTTGGTGCACATGCATAGTGTACAGTCTAAGATTATAGTGCACAGTGCAGAATTCGAGAGACTTTTTTTTAAGGGTTTGATTGTTTTTTTTGTTTGGTTTTTGCAAGAATATTTTCTTATGTTGGTACAAATGCATATTTTGTACATTTGCCTTAGAAATCCCTCATATGTAAAAATCTTTTGCTGCACATTAAACTTGTGGACTTGGTTAATATTCCGTCACCTTGGAGTCTTTATTTTAGGCCTTTGGATTATTTAACATTCTGCTAGAAATATAATTATTTGGTACCTGTTATTTATAAGTGAACCAAACCAAAAATGCCAAAACCACAAAGATAAATTGAATTGTCTTTGAAACTGAAATTGTAAATGTTGTTCAATTCTCTTAAATGTTTTTTCAAAATTAATTTCTCACATATTTCAATTCTAATGTCTTGATTTTCTGTTAATTCGAATATCTTCCCCTACAAATGCTAATAGCAATTTCATTGACATGTAATTATTTTTACCAATTCATATTTTTATTTTTTAACGGTACATAATATTTCAGAGCTTACTTACCAGAATGTACCTATGAAACGTAAGCATTTTTTTTTTCTCCAAAGTGGGTTGTTGATCTATCGATCTGTCTCCCTCATTAACTGTCTCTGAGTACGTGCATGTGGAAGAGGGTGGATAGCAGTTTCTTCTGAGTTCGTTCCCCTGGGGGGAGGGGAACAAGCATGTATTGGTCATCACCCTATCTGATTTGTAGCTGTTCTAGGATACGATAATAGACTGACTGGTGGATTGAAATGAACTAGTGAGCGCAGAAAAAAAAAAAAAAATTTTAATAATGTAAAAAGTCAGCCAACATGATGCATTAATATAACATAATTTTGGCCCAAAAGTGAAATAACTGTTTTGCGTCAGTTTGTGTTGTCAGCTTAACATCATTGACGTTATCTCAGTTGTCAAAAAGTACATATATTTAATAGGTGTCATTTACTTCTATGAGCGCCGTTCTTAAGTATTAACATAATCTTTTCATCCATTTCATCTGTATTTTAGGTCTAAACATGGCAAAGGTGTTAATCCTGCCATTAAAGTTAAATATTTATTTTTGCAGATAACCACTAGATAAATATTACGATGTGATGTTAAGCCCTGATGCTTAAGTTATTTTGTCATTAATGAAGAATTCGTATTTTTGAGTCTCTTTGATTAAAGCATTATCGGGGCCAAAAGCCAATGAACATAATATCAGTATATGAAATACCATAAAGCGCTCTGTTTTCTACAGAGCCATGAAGTTAATAGTGTTGCCAACAAGCTTTTTTTTCCCTTTTCTTTTTTTTCTTTTCTTTTTGTAAATTTGTAATGGGGACTTTTTAAACATTTGTGTGTTTAACAGGAATTTCTAATATATTCATGCGTATTTTTTTTTTATTTTTTTATCTACTTGAATTTTGAATTGACCCTTACACTGTTCTAGCACATACCAGTGGTCAGTGTTACTGAGGTATTTTGTCTCAAATCATGCACTTTGCGGCACTTTCCAAACAAGTAGTGCGTGCAAACTTACAAATGAAACAAATATAGTGTATCGTTAATGCTTGATGTACTGGCATTTGCAACTTGTATCTTGTGGCTTCACATTTTCTACATTAGTATTTCAGTGAGCAACAATGGCACGATTCCACAGATCAAACTGTAAAAAAAAAAAAAAAAAGTTAGGTTTTAACTTTTAGGGTTTTTAAAAATGGTTTTTGCTGTGGTTTTCTCATGCAGGTCAGTGATGCTGTATCAGGTGATCTGTCTAATAAATACTGTTAATTAAAACACTTCAAATTTATGCTCTGCTTCAACTTGGTGCACATGCATAGTGTACAGTCTAAGATTATAGTGCACAGTGCAGAATTCGAGAGACTTTTTTTTAAGGGTTTGATTGTTTTTTTTGTTTGGTTTTTGCAAGAATATTTTCTTATGTTGGTACAAATGCATATTTTGTACATTTGCCTTAGAAATCCCTCATATGTAAAAAATCTTTTGCTGCACATTAAACTTGTGGACTTGGTTAATATTCCGTCACCTTGGAGTCTTTATTTTATGCCTTTGGATTATTTAACATTCTGCTAAAAATATAATTATTTGGTACCTGTTATTTATAAGTGAACCAAACCAAAAATGCTAAAACCACAAAGCTAAATTGAATTGTCTTTGAAACTGAAATTGTAAATGTTGTTCAATTCACTTAAATGTTTTTTCAAAATTAATTTCTTACATATTTCAATTCTAATTTCTTGATTTTCTGTTAATTCGAATATCTTCCCCTATAAATGCTAATAGCAATTTCATTGGCATGTAATTATTTTTACCAATTCATATTTTTATTTTTATTTTTTAACGGTACATAATATTTCAGAGCTTACTTACCAGAATGTACTTATGAAACTCCAAAAAAAGCATTGGTTCAAGACTTTTATCCTGTAGGCTCCAGTTGCAAACCCTATTCACATCGACTCATTGAATGCTTTATTAGGAGCCCTATAGTAATACTGGGTAGGGCCTCTCTTTGCTCTCAAAAGGATTCCACAAGATGTTGGAAACATTACCTTGAGATTCTGGTCTCCTGTTCTACCACATCACAGGCCACTGAAGAACGGTGAAATTTTTGCAATGTTCATTACACCAGGTCGAGACAACTTCATTAAAACTTTGTGATGTGGTGCATTATCATGCTGGACAAGAAGCCTTAAGAAGATGAGTAAACTTCAACAGGCCCAAAGTGTGCCAAGAAAATGTTCCCACACCATTTCACCACCTCTACTATTCTAAACTGTTGACACATGGAATGATCCTGTGCACTGGACTACAAACTACAAAATTCCTACAAACAATTTTGTACCTGAACCTCCAATAATGAAAATGGACTCCATATAACTTAAACACCTCTCCTGTTATACTGAACTTTCAGCCTCCTAACAAACAGGATGACTGCAGATCAATTCCTGCTATCTGATATCACCAAAATGAGAATGGGTTCCCTGTTGAGTCTCGGTCCTCTCAAGGTATGTTCCTTTTGCAATCTCAGGAATTTTTCTTTGCCACCATCGCACCTCCGCTTGCTCATCTTCACCATTTTTCCTTCCTTGGATCATTTTGGTATGTCCTGATCACTGCAGCTTGGGAACACCCCCACAAGAGCTGCAGTTTTGGAGTCCTCTAGCCCATACAATTTGGCACTTCTCACAGGAGATACATTTCCAATATTATGATACAGTGGTGGATTGAAGTGGGTGGGATATATGAGGCTGGAAGTGAACCATATTTCCTAAAGTTGATGTGTTGGAATCAGATTTAAAAAAAAAAAAGGATTTAAGTGACATACCAAAAGTGATCCAAGGAAGGAAAACCAGTGAATTAGCGACAGGGTGCTGGGCGGCCAAGCCTTACTGATGCACATGGAGAGCAAAGGATGGCTCGTGTAGTCTGATCAGTAGTGTAGATCAGATTGATGAAAAGGTTAATGCTGGTTGTGATAGAAAGGTGTCATCACTGTTATGGTGGAAACTTTGCCAACACTTGGCAAAAGTGTGACTGGTGTCGTTCATGCTTGCGAATCGACTCAGCTGATTCGTTCATTCGAGTAAACAATAAAACGGAGAGTTTCGTCCTCAAATTCTCATTCCCACTTGAACTTTTGACTAAAACGTCATGGCGGAGAGCTCTCAGTTCACCGAGGGAGACTACTATCAGGCGTGTTTTAACTCAAGAGCCTACATGAATTGTTTTTATCGTCTTCGAGAAGATCACTCGGATGAGGAGGAGTATCTTGGTTTTGTTTTAGGATGCCTGAGCAGGACTTTTTTGACTGGTAAGGTCATTGAGGAACAGTGTGTATTTAACATATAGCTTTATTACATTCGTAGCATCGGTCATGTTTGCTTCAAAGGATCAAGTGTTTCAAGCGTGTTCTTGTGTTCTCTCTCTCGTGCGTGCGCGCGCGCGCCTCTCAGGCCAGATCAAAGGGCGGAGGCTGATTGAAGTGGGAAGCGGACCGACTATTCACGCCGTCATCAGCGCGTGCGAGCACTTCGACGAGCTCGTGCTGTCTGATTTTACAGACAGGAATCGCGAAGAAATCGAGAAATGGTTAAAGAACGAAGACGGGTGCTTCGACTGGAAGCCCATCATCGAATATGTGTGTAAACTGGACGGTAAAAGGTGAGAAAGAATGATAATGAAACTATATTAACAACAATTCTACAATTACAGTGTCAACACTAATATCTAACAATTTCTGTTAAAACAACTGCATAGATTCATTCAAATAGTTTGAATGCTTCTGAAAAGCTCAGTAACACACAGGGTGATTTAAAATGTAAAATGAAAAGGGTCTCAATTTAATGTCAGCGATGTTTTCCAAAAAGAAAGCACTTTTTTTTTTAGAACTGGCGTGCCAAGAGAAAAGCAAGGAGAATTTACACTCTAAAGGTTTTTGACCACTTGATCATTACATCCATATGTGCTTTTTGAACATCACTCACTCAAATTTTTATCTATTTTGCATACCCTGTATACAGGATAAGCGGTATAAAAGATGAATGAACACTCTATTTTCCAGTTCATTCCAAAAGTGTTCTGTGCAGGTTTCCCCGAGTTCTTCTACTTCAGCCTGGGCAAACCATGCCTTCACAGATCTCACTGTCTACAGGATATGGTTGTCCAATGAAGGGAAATATCGCAACATACAGAGAGAATCTATACAACTGTGTTCTTTTCAGTTTTGTGCAACAGTTTGGGGAATTCTCTTATACAGACATGTTTAATTTTTTTTTATGTCATTTTATTTACCAGGGCAAGAATAACTATTTTGTGGCTCCTGCCAACTTTTTTCCCCAAAGGGTAAACCAACATCAAGAAAAGAGAAAATAAGTATTCCCTATAATCCAATAACATGGTGAACCACTCGTAGGAACAATAAGCTTTCATTTTGTTTTAGATCAGTTTTGGCACACCATTCTTTACCTAATTGTTTCAGTACAGTGATGTTTGAAATTAAGCCTGTTTAGTCTTTTTCTTATTGTGCCATCATGAACATAAACATCAAATATGCTTAAAAAGTCCTGTACATTTATAACATTTGGCGGACACTCTGTCAAACATTCTGCTTTTATAGTGGTAATGACGGTTCTTGATACTTGTTAATCTAACATTTAATTGGGCCGCTTATTGCTTTGATTACAATTATAATAAATGATTACAT
>JAOVVB010000028.1:6021090-6049630 GCA_028570985.1 Heterobranchus longifilis | reverse complement strand
AGTCTTCTAATCCTAGTCTTTCATCCTTTTGTCACGTGACTCCCAAAGACGCTATGCAGTGCAATAGATTCAAAAGAACGAATGACTCGGACTAGAAGACTCGTGAGAAGAACCGTTCAATTCCATTTCCTGTGTAACGCACTGAATAACGTCTGTGAGAGTCACGTGACAAAAGAACGAACCATTCGGACCAGAAGATATGATGGTGAGCTGCTCATTCTGTTTCTCATATGTCCTTAGCTGCATTGTAATATTTTCATTAATGAAACTATAGGCAAATAGTATGTAGACATGCTAGGGGCCTGTTTATTGAAAATGTAACATTTTATTTCTTATCAAAAGAACGAAATGAACTAAATGGCAAAAAAACATTCAAAATGAACGAGATTCAAAGAACTGAGTCACTAAAATGATCCAAACTTCCCATCACTAGCATGTAGGTATGTGCTTGGAACTCAGTAATCTGCATAATACACCAGCAGGGGTTCATTATGTGTTATTTCTGTGCTTCGGTTTCTACAGGACGCAGTAGAAAAGACACACTCCTAGAGATATACACTCACTGGTCACCATCACTGACAGCTATCCAATCAGCACACACATCAAATCGTGCCACTACAGGTCAAAGAGCTTCTACTCCTCACATTAAAAATGCAATATCATGAACTTTCACTATGGCATGGTTCAAGTATTTCTGAAACTGTATCTGGGTTTTTCACACACACACTGTCTCTTTATGGTTAACACAAAATGGTGTGAAAAACAAAAACATCCAGTGAGTGACATACTGCTTCTGTGGCCTTGCTGATGAGAAAGGTTGGACGAGAATAGATAGAGGGATATCTTATAGCACAGCCTGATGTGCAACCTCATAGCAGCAATTCTGTAAGCATCATGATTTTATAAAGATATAAAATACAATTATATTATATTTCACAGATCTTACATTTTGTAAGACATTTCTAAGACATTGAACTTTTAAAAAATTTTTTTTTATAAAGTTGTCTTTTGTCAGAACTTCACACTGAATTGAAACATTCGTTTTCTCACTTAAAAAAAACAAGGGCCATGTTTAAATTATACAAACTATTTTCAAATACAAGAATTTAACTTCAACTTCAAAGTAAATTCAACAAAAAAAAGTTATTTTTTTTTTTCACGAGTAGCATTTATCTCGGTCATCCACCATAATTGTAATTTGTAAACAAATTTAGCAAATAATTCACTTCTACTACAGGGGATGAAAATGTGCAAAAAGTTTAGACTGCACCAACTGTAGGATTATTAAGAAACTGTCTCAAAACTCAACCTGAAAATAAGTACGCGGGTTGAGCGACTGTGTGTGTGCGACGTGTGCAGCTTCTTTGAGTTAACGCCCCTCCAATTAAAATAATAATAATAATAATAATAATAATAACAACATTCCCAACTGTGTTTTGACTTATGGTTAGTAACCTAGTAAGCCAGTGTAGGGATCTATCCAATGACGGAAACTTTTGTAAGTCGCTCTAGATAAGAGCATCTCCCAAATGCCTAAATGCCTAACATGGGCGATGTTCAAGAATAATTAGCGCTAGCAATGTTTCGAGACTGGTGTAAGTGTGTGTAGTCAGTGGATTAGACATTTAGTCATTTATATCTGAGGCTGATCGATCGATTAAACTGAAAACCAGCCAGTTCCGGTTACTGGCCGATCAACCAGTGCGTTTTTATTATAAATGTAAATAAATAAATAAATAAATAGATTTTAGAGTCAGTGCGGCGACATGAATTGGCACACAAAATATAAAAAAAATTTAATTGACTTGATTCATAATTGAATCGACTTTCCCCCCATTTTAGGCTCCTTCCTCTACACTACCATTTTTTTATTTAAAGTTGAATAAGCCTGAACCAAATTAAGGAAAGACTAAGTTCGTAAATATGTACAGTTGTACAATTCATCCTCGCTGCTCTATAAAGATTGCCAGCAGATGGCAGCAAAATCTTGGTGAGAGGCGGTCACAAACATCAGTTTGAACGTCTCATTCGCCATTGTACCTAAGTACCAAAAAAAACTAAACAAAAAAAAACTTCACCAGAGAATTTCTACGAGACTCAACACAGTGATATAGAAATCCCATCACCAGTTAAAGGTTCGGCGGTCTAATCGCAGAGTCACACAGACACATAAGCGCACAAGTTTAAATGCTCATAACGCTTTACACAGACTTGATACTGAAGCAGAAACTCAAATAAGCACTCTTTACAACCAAGCAGAAAAGTATGTCAGAACATCGAACATCAAAACTAGAACAGGAGATCACAGAGTTTTATTCCTGTCAGTCATGAACAAGGATCTGAGGCTAAATTGGACAGCTGAATACAGGAACAATATCACCTGGTCTCATTCATACAGGACTTGCCCGTGTAAAACTAACAGGATGTGATAATGCTGTGTATCTGTACCTGAGCAGCCAAAGCCAATCCAGTCTCCAGTGGGGTTCATGGTTATAGCGGAAATCCTCTGATCTGAAATGCTGGAAGTTTACACCAAAAAGAACAAATAAATAATTAACAAAAGTGCACGTTAATATATTAATATTAACAATTATAACACTGGCACATCACAACGTGTCCAAGGTCTTGATTGTGGCAGAAAACACACACAATAATTAATATGGCTTGAGGTTGAGGTTAAGAGATCTGGCAGTATTGTGTGTGTGTGTGTATATATGTGGCCAAACCTGAGTGAGTGAATGAGGTCGAAGTCAGGCAGCTCATGGAGGTGAAAAGCTCCCGAGGCAAAACCCGTCACCAGAATGTGTGTGTCCTTATGAAACGCTGCTGCTGTCAGGTTGTTGTAGTCGCCCTCTTTGTTGAAAAAGTGTCTGTGATTTAAACAAAAAAAAAAAAAAAACACAATTTAATGAACTGTCCAGACAAAGGGAATCTCAAGTGCTCTAAAACATTCAAACATGCACAATAGTCTAAAACGCAGGACGTACTTGCTTTTCTGCTTGTACCGGACATTTTTGATGCCCTCCACCTCTTTTGGAGCGTCCGCACTGCCTTTTATCACCTCTCCCTTCGGCTGGCCGTCTTCATCCAGTTCCACGATCTCATCGTCCTCTTCCTCTTTGGATTCGTCGTTCTCGCGTCTCTTTCGTTCCTCCTCCATCTTCTTGCGCTCGGAGTATTTGGGTCCCTTGCGTAAGCCATCGAGCTCGGTGTTGCTCTCCCACGCACACAGAGTGCCATCCTGACTCACCGTGTACAACTGCACAACAAGACATATGGGGCAGTGTAATGACAACAACGAACAACTGATTTTTCCTGAGTTTTCTCCCTAACTTAGTTGTAGCCAATTCCCACTCATCATCATTAGGGCACAACCACCAACCAGGGCGAAGGCCATCACAAGACCTGACACCAGCCAACCTCATTTTTTTCCCCCCCAACTGCTTGTCCTTGCACCATAATACACTCGGAGGAAAGTTCTTCGGCTTGCGGGAACTCTCAGACACCCATCATCACGACTGAAGTGACATCCATTCCAAGAGAGATAAGGCAATCAGCTTTGTCTAAGCTCCGCAATCCAGGAGGCTACAGCATCACCTGGGATTCGAACTTGCGATCGCTGGATAAGGCGAGCTTGTTACTGCTGCGCCACTTGCGGGGCCAATAATTTATCTTAACTCAAATTAAGGCTGCATACAAATGCTTTAAATAAGTTTTTCAAAGTCATGTCAGCAAACACTAAAAACTTACATCCAGACTGTCCTTCTCGAAGAAGCACCCCACGATGACGTCCTTATGGCCTCCTATAGAGTAGTAGATCAGATTCGCCCATCGCTCCGCTCCAAATATCCATGTAGTCATGTCTTTACTGCCCACTGCAAAGCACCTGAGACAACGACGATTAGATCAAAAACTCGACTCACTGAGAAGAAAGGTACTGTTAGAAAGAAATCTCTATGAGAAGAATGTAAGCAGGATTTATATGGAATTCTCACTGCAACCCATGGAAGAACAGAATTAGATACCAAGTGCCAATGTGTCTAATAGTTTTTTCCCTTTAAAAAGTGCCTTCCTGTTTGCGGTTCATATGTTGAGAGCTAATGTATGTAGTGGTGACGGATGTTTCCTAAAGGGGATACTTCATGCCCACTTCGACATAAGCTCACTGAAGCTCAACCTGCAATCCCCATACAAGAGTTGAGCCATAACATTAAAACCACCAAGGTTTTGGCAGGACGTCTGGGGGTGTGCTGTGTGTTTAGCACTAGGATGTTGGCAGCAGATTCTTTGTATGCTATTGGTTGCGGGTCTCGGCACCTGTGTACCGTGTCCGTGGGTACTAGACGATATTGGGATCTGGGGAGTTTGGAGGCAGGTTAGAGGCCCTGTGCTCTTTGCCTGGAGGGGTGTGATTCGATGGTTGTTCTGGTGGCTTTCTATCATGGCCAGCATTGACTTTTTTTTACTGTAAAGGCTGGCCTTTGGTCCCCACTTTGGGTGAGCCTTGGGTGACCATGATCCGGTCACCAGTTTTAAGGTGTATAATTGATTTTCAGCAGTGATGTTATGGCTGATTGGTGTATTTTAAGGGTTTTTAACCAATGCAATTTAATCCCAAGAAGACAAGCTCCTTCGGTGGTGGAGTTGCTTACGCCAATCAGATAAACAATTTATCCTGATATTCTGAGGACCGTAAAAGTAAACAGAGAAATCTTTGTTTTTATGAAACGTGAACATCTGATTCAAAATCTCATTCATTCAATCAAATTCAGTGTAAAGACTCGATGTACTAGCGGAAAGATTGAGCTGGTTAGCTGCAGGTACTGTACTTGGAATCGTCAGTCCAGTCGATGCAGGTCGTCTCGTCAAAGGGTCCGTAATAACTCTTATCCAGAACGAACGCGTTAAAGGCTCGGTTCTTTCCTGGTGCGTGGTACATCAGAGCTACGTTTTCTTTAGTAACCACAAACTTCCTACAGAAAAAAAATTTAAAAGACACAGATAAATAAGCAGGCCATGGACTTCATCAAGTTACACATGCACGCCAAATGTGTTTGAGTGTTTCGGAGTGACTTACTTGCCATCAGGAGAGAAGCGGATGCTGTTGACCGGCTTGTGAAAGTGATGATGGTGAAGTACAGCTCGAGTTAACAAGCTGATCAATACGGCTGCTCCATCTACAAGAGACGACTGAACGCTAGTGACCTAATTCACCGCTTAATTTATCACAGAAACCAAGTAATATGGATACCTTCGTCAACAAGTATGGCCATGTTTCCATCAGGTGAGAGCCCCACGCAGGTGATATTCTTACTGGTGCTCACTGGTAATGTCTCAGACTTGTTACTAAAGCAAGAAGGACAGCATTGATGTTAATCGTTTGGATGCTGAACAATGAGTGTTGCTTTGTCTACTGCGTTAATTTGGTTTAGTCTGTGAGAACTTGATGTAAACTTAAAGTAAACAAATGTCTTTCGTTCTGTGTTTTCCAGGGAGGTTAATAAGTCATTATCTATTCGATTAATCGCTGTTAAGTCTTAACCGATTTAAAATGTTTGTTTTGCAGAAGTAATTCTCCGTAGCTCAAATGTCTATTATTTTATAGACCACAAGAAGGCGGAATTGCAGTCCAAAAACGGTCAAGATGTCAAATTTTCTATTCATTTTCTATTGCTCACTCATGACCTGATTTTCTTTTTTTTTCCTCATTTGCGTCGCAGATTTTTGGCACTGTAGGAACGCAGTGTGTTGTAAAAGTCAATGCACAGCCACATTTATTTAATTTTGTGTTATGTTTAGTTACAATGTTTAATTTATATTTACTTCTAAGCGATGCATTCAATTTAGGTGTGTAACAAGAGTTGATTTTTTTTTTTGATGCAAAGATTTATACATTAGCAGGAATGTAGCACAACACGGATGTGAGCGCAGTGTTAAGGTTACATTTAATCATGATCTCAATGTTGATCAAAATAATCGTAATACAGGTCGTCCCCAACTTACGAACTATTTCCGTTCTGTGAGCACATTCATAAGTAGGATTTGTTCTTAAGTCAGACAAAGTAAGTCTTATATGCCTTTGACACGAATTATCAATGTAAAGCATACCAATCCACTTGATAAAACCTGACATTTCTTCCCCACACACACACATATACAATATACCAGATTTTTCACTTACAAACTGAAAATATTGTATATAATTGTAAATATTGCCATTTGGTGCACTGCAGTGTCTATTTTTTGTACAATACACATGAGCTACTTCCATGGTTTGTTTTCATCTACAAAAGTTGTAGAACTGTGGTCCATTCATATTTACGGAAATTTGTCAAATGTTTAAAAGTTGGTGATTACCTGTACTTATATTGCCCATAATCGTGCAGCCCTAGTGCCAATCACTGCAGATGAGGAACACCTGCCCTAACCCAGCACAACGTGGCCCTTGTTAAAGTATCTCAGAGCCTTTTGCTTGCCCATCTTCTAGCACAACAACTTTGAAAACTGACTGTTCGCTTGCTGCCTATTATATCCCACCTACTGACGGGTATCATTATAAGGAAATAATCAGTATTATTCACTTCACCTCTCAGTGCTTTTAATGATCGGTGTATGATTGTGCAAATTAATAGAAACCAGAGATTTAACTACTGTCAGAGCTGCTGTAATCAAAAAAATCAAAGTTAGTATTAAAGTAGTACTTTCCCTTCATGTTTGGATGGCTGGCTGACCAAACTGACTCGGAAATGATCAAATGTGCGTCACTTACTTCTTGAGGTCGAACACCGAGACGCGGTTCCCAACTGGACTGATGACTGAATTGCCATCTTTGGAGAACGTCAGATTCCCGTGCCGATAAACAGCTCCCAGTAAGTTGGAAAACTGCAAACAGGAAGTAAATAAACTCCAAATTCCACATAATTCATTCATCAAGCTTGGGATATGAATTTGTTTTGTATGATTTTACACACAAAAATATAGTATTAAAAGAAAATGCACTAAATTACGGAAAATCCTTGTGATGCAGACAGCTGTTCTCTGACGGCTTGTGCCTGCAGTCACTTAGTAGTTCAGGACTGAAATTCCTGAATTGAATTTTGTACCTGAGCCTCAACTAACAGTCTCTTAACACACAGTATGACTGCAGATCAATCCCTGCTGTCTGATATCACCCTGTTGAGTCTGGTTCCTCTCAAGGTTTTTAATGGACTCAACATTATTTTTTTTATTCCTAAAGCACTATTTAGATGCTCACATAAAGGTCATGACTGTAGACAGAGAATTAAAATTTGCTTTAAATTTATATTTATAAATTTAAATTTATAGTTTAATTAATAGTTCCCTCATAATTTCTACAAGACATAAATATATAAATATATACAAATAATTTCTACAAGACATAAATATATATATACAGTATATAGTATACAGTACTACATAATGTTATAGTGGGTCATAGTCTGACAGATAAGATCCTTAAAATACCCCATCATTTGCATTTTCTGATACTTTTATGGAGTAGATGCCAGAAATATGTACAAGAGCACAACTTTACAAGATCCTTAACACTCAAGACACCAACAAATGAATTAAGGCTAATTTTCTATGCAACACATAAAAAAATTATATTACTATAATATTTGAGATCTGTCAGTCTTTAAATGTTTCAGCAGATTCTGCGATCAGGTTGAGTTGTGCCAAACATTTCCATACATACTCTCTTGGTGGTTATTGTACAGATTTTACACTAAGTTTACCCCAATTTATCCAGATGTGAGCTTGCTAGCTGAATTAGCTCCCCTAGCTTATTTACTGCACAGTAAAATGATCACTATTAGAAGCGTTATGGGTCAGAACGTACCTTGTACGCAAACTTCATCTTCGTCTCAAATGGCGTTAAAATATTTTGACATTATTCACTGATGGATTTAAGGAGAAAGCCTGGTTTATACACACACGCCTGTTTCTTCCACCAAAACACGTGGGGATGTGTATGGGTATGTTGACGAGTAGTACTTCCGGGTCAGACTTTACAAAATAAAATGACAAATTAGTAAAAAAAAAAAAAAAAAACAGCATAAGGATATAAAAACACACAAGTGTTTGAGATTAAAACGATATATAATAATAATAATAATAATAATAATACAACACAAATTATTAATAATAAAGTAATCAAAAGTGTACAGCCGTAGAAGTCATGAACTTACTGAGAGAAAATGTGTTTATTATTATTATTATTATTATTATTATTATTATTATTATTATTATTTCTGATATTAAATATACATAAGTTAAAATTTTCTCACAAAATGAGTATTCTTTTTTTACTTGAATGAATATGAAAAAAACACAATGCATTCGTGATGTTAATATAAGTTAATTAAAAATATATACTCCTTATCTACAGCCGTGGGCAAAAGTTGGTCTTAAAATATTAAGTCTGCTGCTTCAGTGTTTTTAGATATTTTTATCAGATGTTACTATGGTACGCTGAAGTATAATTAAGAGTCTTTCATTCGTGTCAAAGACTTTTATTGAGAATCACATTAATGACATCACCCTTCTTTTGCAAGACCTCTACAATTCTCCCTGGCCTGCTGTCAATCAACTTCTGGGCCACATCCTAACTGATGGCAGCCCCATTCTTGCATAATCAATACTTGGAGTTTGTCAGAATTTGTGGGGTTTTATTTGTCCACCTGCCTCTTGAGGATTCATCACAAGTTCTCAATGGGGTTAAGGTCTGGGGAATCTCCTGGCCATGGACCCAAAATTTCAATGTTTTTTTAAACAAAATTGTGAGTGAGCTCACTCCCTTGGCTGAGAAGCAACCCCATACATGAATGGTCTCAGGATGCTTTACTGTTGGCATGACACATGACTGATGTTCATGCTATATATAACATATAGTTTCTGTATATTCTTTGCCTATATATACACACTACAGCTTAAAAGTCTGGGATCAATTGCAAATTTTTTTTGCTTTCCAAAGAAAAACCCATTTTCATGCAATTCACAAGCAATTTTATCCTTTTCACAAACAATTAAAGTTAGCCGGAGTTCTGACTGTAATGGAGTGGCCAGCACAGTCTCCAGATCTGAGCCCTATTGACCGGTTGTGGGAGCAGCTTAACCGTATGGTACAGAGGAAGACTCCATCAAACTGATCCATTTTGTGGGAGATGCTCCAGGAAGCATGGGGTGAAATCTTATTAGATTGTCTTGAAAATTGACAGCTAGAATGCCTTCCAGGCAGATTTTTTTTTTATGATGTTGAAGGCAAAGTTTGAAGAACACATTCATCATTTTCATCAAAATAATTATTTCTAACTCTAACAATGTCAGCATGTCTTGTTCTTTTGCTATATTTTCTATTGAGACTAATCTCATGTGTGTTTCCTTGGAAAACAAAAGTGATCCCAAAATTTGGTAGTATATATCCTACATCCTACAATGATGTGACAATGATACTGACAAAGTAGATCCGTGTTAGTGAGTAATATGATATATTTGACTCAGACCGGTGCCTTTCTCTCACTCACACTCTCACACACATTTACACATGACTTTCATACAAACACTCACTTACACGGCTCTACTTTGTTAGTATCATTGTAAGATACTGGTCCACTGGTGCAATGGTCAGGGTTGTTGCTGTTATTTTTCCTTTTCTGGTCACCACTCCCTCATACTTGATGTGGCACAGGTTTTATGCTAGATGTGTAATTAATGTCTATGCAAATTTCTCTTTTTTTATCCAGGATTGAGAGCATAAAAAGTGACAGGTCAGGGTTTGGGGCACTGGCTGGAAAGCCTACACCTTTCTCATGGGAGACAAGAAGCTCTTAATGAGGCCAATGCAGTTAGATACACAAAGCACAGAGAGAGAGAGAGAGAGAGAGAGAGAGATCTTTGTGTGTATGTTTGAGTGAAAAATAAATAGCCACTCAATGAGATCAAATCCTTGATGAGATCAAACCTTTGACGAGGTCACCAGTGCCAGTGGTGTGGTACACATGTTCCACTAATGGATGAATAGGTAAAGAAAGACTGACATAATATGCATAGCAACAAATGTGTTTAGAGTGAGCATGGTGGAGCTACAGGTAGTGAACCCAACCCAAAACTCCAAGGTACCCTGATCAGAGATAACTCTCTATATATCCTTCATGAAACCCCACCAGTTTCTTTCCAGTAGTTGGCTGGCTACAGTAAATTGCCCATAGGTGTCAAAATGTGTGCATACATGTGTATGGTACCCATAGATATACCCATAGATAGGACGCGTAGATCCACCATGAACAGGACAGAGGTGATACTAAAGATAATGATGATGGCCTTTACACTTTTTCAGAGCTGTCATACCTGACCAACCCAACCTTAGTAAGGGTCACCGTGATAGACTTGAGGGTTGACTAATATTTAAAAGTGTGTATAGCAACAAAAGGGATAAAGTCAATGATTGTATATGTACAAAGTGACTAATATAATGAATATAATTAAAGGCCCATTACGTGTAGATAAAAAAAAATAGCACATGAGGTGTATACAGTACATAGTGATTTAAAAAAAAATCTCAGCACTACTACTGAATGTCCACCAGGTGTCACTAAAATACCTTTTTTTTAAAAAGCGCGTTCAAAGTCAAGACATCAAACAACCGACGGATATTTTGTAACGCTCGATATATTGTAACGCGTTTACACTTGCGTCAGTGTCTATATGCTGATAAATAAAGAGATTCATGCTGTTGAGTTTCGCGGTTATCACATGAAGTCAGTTGATCCCGTTTCAAGGCGGGGCTTCCGGGTGACGTCACTCTCTCATTTGCATACCCCTCTGCATATATGCTGGTGTGCGCAGCGTCGCGCCACATTGCTGCAAGCCAGAGATATCCGAGATCCTAAACGCTAACCGGTCTACATAGGTATGCATCGTGATTTTATTATTATTATTTTATATATTTCTAAATATATATATATATATCTAATGCTTGTGTGTTTCTGATTGGTGATTGTGTGTTGCACAGATTGATGTTTGATTTTTGTCGCATCATGACATCATGATATTGATCGCATGCCATATGTTCACAAGTACAAGTCAAGAATAACGGGTTTTTGTGGTCGTTAATGTGTTTCGTTACTGCTGGTTTCATTGTGTGTGCGCAAATGAGGACCACATGTCCTTTGTTGCATGTGCGCCTTTTGTGCTGCAGGCAGCTCGTGTATGCTGAGATGCGCCTCATGCTTAGAAATGCATGAATTAGATAACACAACAGGATGTATGCACGGGACAGTAGGGATGGGGTGTGACTTCAACCGTTAGATTCCATAATATTTTACAGATTAAGCCAGAATGGGCGGTGGTTCCTTGCGTTCACGAGCGCTGAATTCGCAAATCTTTGTGTCCCGCACGTGCGGTTGCGCAAAAACTGTCTGATCACAGCGGGAGAAAAAAACTGTTGATACTATTAATTACAACAGCACTAACAATATCATATATTCCCTTATGTTTGATTGCATGCATTCTGTTTTGCTCTCGTTCTGTGCACTGATGTGTAAATGTGCGGGTGGGTTATTTCTTCAGACGCCATTCAAAAGGGTGCGGTTTTGTTCTCTTGTGCGGTCAGTACAGTCATTGTGGCTGAGGGAGAAAAAAAAAGCTCACAATGTGAACTCTACAAGCTGGCTTAAAAAAAAAGAAGAAGAACTGAAATGGTTTTTCAGAAAAAAAAAATTTAAGACTAAAATCAAATTTGCTCTTTTTCCTTTTGTCTCCTGACAGACACTCAGCAACCATGTCTGACAAACCCAAGCTCGATGAGGTCAACTCATTCGACAAGGCCAAACTGAAGAAGACCGAGACTAAGGAGAAGAACACGCTCCCATCTCAAGAAAGTAAGGAAGTCCTTTTTTATTATTATTTTTTTGTTAATGGTCAAAATGGCATTGCATTATGTACAAACTTTGTATGTGAGGAAGTGATTTCCAAGAAAACCTGTTAAGAAGAAGAAAAAAATTGGGGTGTGGGCCAAAGCCACAATGGCATCTAATTGTTCTTTTTCTCTTCTGCTCCTACAGCCATCGAACAAGAGAAGCAGGCATCATCGTGAACGCCCCCCCTCTCCACCCACCCAGCTGCCATCATGCACTGTGCACACCCCCTTTCCCACACATTGCCTTCTTTTTGTTCACTTCTTTTAGCTGTATAACTCTGTAACCAAAATGTCACAAAAAAAACAAACAAAAGGGAAAAAATGCTAAAAAGAAAAACCGAATGCTGCCATCGTCGTTGGGCGGACCTGAAATCAAGCCCCCTTTTCCCAACCAGCGGTGAAAGAGCACTTCTAATGCACGGCGCAAGTCGCTTGGTTCCACCTGGCTTCCGTGGCCTCGGCTATGGGTGAAGAGACCGAAGAGGGGCAAAGGACAAAGGGGGCGTGGCTTCAGAATGTGGACATTCCCAAAAATTTTCATTGACCAATTGAGGTATGGCTTTATGTCAACGTGTGTGACCAGCTCACCAATCTGTGGCGTCCCATTTCTTTTCAACTTTTTATTTTTTTTTTTTAATTCCAAAATTGCGTTTTACAGTAAAATGCACAATATATGGTTTTTGTATGTCATCAGTGATTAATACCTTCTTGTTAGTGCTGCTTAAAGCGAATGGCTTTTAATTGACACAAACGAGGAAGAGGAAATGATGGAAGCCACCTAGATGGGGAAACATTCCTAAGGCACACAAGGGTTTTTTTGGGTTTGTTTTTTAACTGATTCTACCATTTATTTTTAATTTTTTTTGTACGTGTGGGCTTTTTTTGGGGTTGCTTTTTGTGTTGCACCCAATCTCAATTGTCCTGTTGTACGGAATCTGTCAATTCTGGAAATGAATAATTCATAATTCATGTTGCTTTCAAGTTTTGACAATTGATTTTTTTTTTTTTTTTCCCTTGGGTTTCTGTAAAACCATGTTATTTTGCCACAAACCCATTCTCCAAAATGGAAAAAGGAACGTGTTGTAATAAAGCCTTTGTTATCAAAATGGTCTTCTGCCCTGTTGTTTACTTTTCACTTGCATCCTATAATTAGGCAATTTTACAGGAATTTCTATCATAATACATGAAATATTTAATGTTGTTGTATTTAACATTCATAGACAATATTTTCCTTTATCGTTTAAGCAGATAAAGGAGATCGGCTGCTCAAAAGAAACATCCAACATGCGTTATTCATAATGCACTAAATAGGTCTAAAGATTAAAATCAATTTGTCATTTTGGATTAAATTCATGCAGTCACCAGTGTCTGAATAATAAATTAATAGTAGCTGGTAGCAAGGCTTCCTGATACGCATGTGTCGACTCGGCACTCGGACCGTCCATTTAGTCTCTGTGCTGCACATGCTGTGTTTCAAAGCCTGCTTCCTTTGCTGAAGATTAGTGTTTACCTGTAAAGTCTCATGGCATTACCTCAGAGTGTTTTAAATATAGTACACAGAAATGGCCCATGTGAAGGTTCGTATCATTCCAATACTAATGTCTTGCAGTGAATTAAGTTTCAGCCATGTAGTCAATATTGCTGATACAGTACAGTTGACATACAGTGAGTTGTGATATTTAGAATATGACCGCAAGCTTACACAAGTATGACAGTTTAATTTTGAAATACGTTGCTTGAAGTTTTTGAGGAAGTACTACACAGGTTCCCCAACTAAATAATTGAATCATTGTAGTGTTACTACAGCGTTATTTTTCAAATGCCATCTCCTAGAATGTACTGCATAGTATCACATTGTTCATTCATATGAATTTTTATTTATGTTTTGTGCATTACAATATGTAAATCTCTGTAGCATTTAATGTTTCAAATCACAACTTGGCTCAATTTGTCATTTTCTTTACACTTTCCAAATAGTGACCTAGCACTTTAGCTGTGTCACTACATGACGTAATACAGTACAATAAACACATTTGGCTAGCTTACCCAGAACATGCTGCTATTAAACCCACAGGATGATTACATAAAGATAGCTAACTAGTAAAACGGAATTTAATTTACCCTGATTCATTTACTAAATTTTAATTTACTCAGCTAGCTACCTTAATCCTGAAACAAAGTTAGCAGATTTTCCCAAACGTAGCTAGCTAATGCTGCAATCATGCTTCGTGTTTTAAAGTGAACTAGCAATAGAATTATCTATCTTTAACTATAAATCAGTAGATTTATGATTCAGTGAAGCTGTAACCAAGCCTACATATTGTACAGTATTCATTTTGTGTCATATCAGGTTGGTAAAGTGAACACAGCAATTGATAACTTTTTAACCTTTTTTAGATGTATTCTTATGGAACATCAAGGAGACAATTTACAATTTTCATCTACATTATAGCAGCTACAAGAAGAAAAAAAAACCCTGCCTCCTCACACTCTCTCTATCTTTTGAAGTTAATAAAATATCTTGTTATGTTACAGAGAACCTAGAAAACACACCACCCTCTGTCCTGAAGAATTTGGCAGAAAATATTGTAATATTACAATATTGCAAAGTTCCAGCAGTGGAGACTCCCTCTGTTTATATTTAATAAACGTCTCCTTACCGAAATCCTTAGCACATCAATGAGTAAAGGTTGTTATTTGGGAAATAACAGCAACCTTACAGAATAAACAGTAAATCCTCACCTTAAAGGTCCCATATTTTACTATTTTGTTCAAAGCTAAAGTAGATCTTAGATGTCGCACAAAGTTCTTTAAATAGTGTTAAAAACGGTTTCATTCCTTCAAAAACGTTTTTTTTTTCCCGCTATTTGTGTAAACTAGCTACTGCCTAGTCACACCCTACTAGTAGAGCTGATTTGAGCTGAGCAAAAAGCCGGGGGAGGGGCATAATCTTAAATTAGGTCACATTAGGGGGAAAAATCTAATTTGCTTGTTTAGCCTCAGTCAGGGCACAAAAAAAATGACAAAAAGCTGTGAAATTGTTTTGTTTGAACATGCACACTGGAGACTAAATGTCTTTAAGATTTAAGACTTTAACTGTACATCAGTAAAAAAAATGGTGTTACAATGACCCAGTAAGGAGTATAACTACAGGGGGGAAAAAATCGTACTTATAAATTAATTTTATGCTTACGATTGATTGACATTTAGAATGGTCACAGAGAACGTATATGGGGATAAACTGCGTTTTACTATATTTATGATGCTCAGTGGAGTTGTACTAATGTCTGTACTGTATGTAAGTCTGTAAGTACTCTCTCTGGAAACCTGTGTATGTACTGTAGTTCCGTTTTTTGTTATATGCTTATGACTGCTGATTGTTTTTTTGTTGTTGTTGTTGTTGCAATCCAGCTTTTTATTTATTCTTCCTAAGATTTATTTAAAATGATTATTTAATACTGATTATAAGTGATTAATAATAATAACAATACAGCATGCTTGAAGTATTTGAATAGTGGATGCGGGACAAATTTAACAAATAAGGGGGAAAATCAATACAAATATGGATCAACTCCTTGTCATTCCTGTAGCTGCTGAGTAGTCTCGGGCTAAAATATTAATCCTGTCATCCTCTGCTGAACATCATTCCATCTGTTGATCATGATGGCTCACTGAATTAGCCAAAGTAAACAGAGAGCTGAGCTCTTGTTTCCATAGCGACTCGAGGCAGAACGCATCATTGTTGAAGTCAGTTCCAGTACGGATCAGAGCAGACGCTTCTGCGACTGCACATGCCACAGCTCTTGCTGGTACAGGAAGCACTACTGATGAAGGGAATGATCCTTGGTTCTGATTACAAAGGTGATATTGTCGGTAGCTCAAAGAATAATTTACATGGCTACAGTTCCTCATCACATAGAATGCATTTGTTGTGGTACTAGACCAGTATCATATGTGTTCTCATTAACACACTGATTTTATTCAGATAAAACAGATGCAGGTAAAGAGATCATGACAGCTACTCAACCAACCCAAATCAGCCAAAGTTCTGAAGGTTTTCATGACTTCCTTTCCTAACCTACCTGATTTCCTTTCCATTGGCTGTTCATCTAGAGCTTGTTACACAACAGACGCAGTCTGATCTATTGGCAACAAGCACATCCACAGCAACTTTGTTTTGATCTTCATCAATGTTAAGGTTGCTAACATGAAAGTGAGATGTCCTTTTTCAGCTCAGCAGAACAATAAAAGGCGAAATAAAACCTTACATGGAAATAATAAAAAAGGAAGATAATCCATTTGTTCATTCATTTCCCATTTTCTGTACCGCCTTTCCTGTGTAGGGTTGCGGGGGGGACAGAGCCAATTCCAGGAAGCTCAGGGCACAAACCAGGGAACACGCACACACTCATACACCCAGTCATACACTGTGGGGTCACGCTGTTAACTGTCGGGGGAACTCAATGTACCTGGCGGGAACCAATAAAGCATAAGGGTGCGGGACAAGAACCCTGGCCATAATGATATCCATCAAGCCAAAATTTTTCCAAAAGGCCTTTGCGTTATAGTTAACTTATAGAGATGCTGATTAAAAAGTATATGAAGCTTTCAAGCCCTGGCAGAAAAAGGTATTAATTATTTCAGTGGAAAAACTATTTGGGGTTACTCAAGGAAGCTATTGATGCATAACCATTTCTGTTATTTTTCAAGTTTAACAAAAGAATAATTTGAAGCCAAGTGGAAGATTTTTTAAAATAAAAGATGTGTACAGTTGCACTTACGAACCTTTCTTGTCCTTTTCTTTCTTTCTTTCTTTATTTAACACCCGATCCTTGAAAATCAATGTATAACTTGTTGCAAACTTGCAGAAGTTGCATCTGTGGCAACTGTACACACAATCATTCATGACCGCCACTTGCGCAACTTGGGGGTTATTGCCACATCTCTGTACAATCCTGACCTCGCTCCAAGCCATTTTCTCATGTGTAGGCCATTAAAGGAGTTCCTGGGAGGCTAGACGTGAAGCAGGCAGTCTGATCATGGCTCTGGCGTACTGAGAAAATTTTCTAACTTCATAGTGTCCAAGCAGTAGAGAAACATGTGGGGAAAGTGCATTAGTGTAGTAGGGGATTATATAGATAAATAAAGGTAGTTTTTACTCTAATAAATAGGCTTTGTTATTCTGCACAATCAAAAGTCCCAGTTTGACTTGAAATGTCCCTTGTACAATAGACTACAGTGGACAGTTTTGGGTTTTTTTGACAAAGGTTTGCATCCAATTTCTAAATGCATCAATGCTCCTGGTCCTAGAGGACACCAACCTGATTTACTTAATTAACTAATTAACACCCCTTCTGCATAAAAGTGTGTGTGACAGAGCAGTGGCAAAGATTAAGATATGGTGTTTGGAAGAAAGTCTTGAATGCTGACGCTACATTTTGGTTCCGTGTGTATATCCAGCTGTCTCTTCTTGAACCGACATGGTCCGTGTCTTGGGGCGTTGGCGGTTCTGTAAGTCCATTATAGACAAACAGAAAGCTGCTGATGGTTCATGTGAAGTGCTCTGTATGCCATCTCCTTCCCATTAGTCCTGACCGAGCTAAACAATGGAGTAGCTGAGGGATGGACAGAGGTCTGCTGAGTTAATGCATCACTGGCAGGAAATAGCAATCAATAGTGTTGATTTGGACTTTCAGATCAAGAGCTGTAATGCTCTGTGGTCCTATATTCAGGATGAATATTGAAAATATTGTTTGCTGGGTATGAGCTTGTGTCTCCACTTTTCCACTGGACAGTCTTTAACAGGCGATGTTACTAAATAGACTCCTGAAGTAGTCACACCCTGGCCAAGTGCCTGTAGGCCTATACACTTTTCACCCAACCTGAAAGTAACTAAATGTTGCGGGGTGGTGATGCCATTTCCTTGCTTCCTATGAGGTAAAGCAAAGATTAGTATCATCTATTATTGGTAACAATGACACAAAGTTAAGTAGCTGCTAGGTTACACTACCAGCCTCCATTTCCTCCGTTTTTATTATTGCACTCAGCTTACAGTTTCTTAAAGCCTAAAGGTGTTGATTTGTAGGTACAGTACAGAATGTGGATCTGATAACTAGGTTCATGTCAGTTCAAGTTTACTCATTTACTCCAGTTTCCTCTTCATAGCAACACACATCCTTTGTTCGTGATTTTCAAAATGAAGGCATCAAATCGACTCACTTCCTTTACTGCATTTCAACCCCCAAATATAGAATTTCTTCCCATCTAAACACTTGTCCCCCTTCACCAAGACTATACTTTATTAACCCTAGCTGTAAATAAATGCAGATTTAAAGGTCACGCGAGGTCCTGAGATGTGGATCTTTGAAACCTGGGATTAATGCAGAGTTACAAATACATATTTGCTGAATTAAGTGGACTAGAATGCACTTATACGGGATTAATCATTTTGAAACCTGATGCTGTTACATTCTGAAACTAGAGACAACAGAGACAGAAGCATCTCTGGTGAGTGAGTGCCACATCAGCTTTAATCACATCGAAATCCTGTGTCAGAGAGAGACAGAGAGAGAGACAGAGAGAGAGACAGAGAACTCGTGGGCTTAATTACCCGCAAGCTGTTTAATAGCAGTGCTAGAATCAGGCTTTGGGCTTTAATTAGAGCAGCGCAAAAGGGAGCAAGTGCACTTTGTCTCATCTGATGCCTTTGATCAGCTCTCTGGAAGGAGGATGCGTTTTGGAGCCTAGTAACTACAGCCACACCCAAGACTAACAAATCTGTTTAGGAATGAGTTTAAGTATTTTATAGCTTTTCAAAAAAAGGAAAAATATATATGTATTATAAAAAAAGAACAAATAAAGTGGAGCTTCATTACATGGACGTAAAAAAATATCAATAGTTTTAGTTTGTCAGAAGGGCGGCACGGTGGTGTAGAGGTTATCACTGTCGCCTTACACCTCCAGGGTCCGGGTTCGATTTCTGGCCAGACTCGATTCCCGTCTCTGTGTGCATGGAGTTTGCATGTTCTCCCCGTGCTTGGTGTTTTCCTCTGTGTTCTCCGGTTTCCTCCCACAATCCAAAGACATGCAGATTGGGCTAATTGGAGTTCTCAAATTGCCTGTAGTATGTGTGTGTGCCCTGTGATGGGTTGGCACCCTGTCCAGGGTGTACCCCGCATTGTGCCCCTAGTCTCCTGGGATAGGCTCCAGGCCCCCCTGCAACCCTGAATACAGGATAAAGCGGTATAGATGATGAGTGAGTGAGTTTGTCAGAAATAGCTTACTTAGCCCATTACCTAAATTTAACTAGCTTGATAGTTAAAGATTAACTAAACCTTGTTAAAAATTTGACTGGCAACAATATGCTGTAGCTAACACTGATTATTTCCAATTAAATGTCAAACTTCAATTCAGTTTAATTTATATAGCCCTTTTAACAATGGTCATGTCACAAAGCAGCTTTACAGAATTTAAAAAAATACTGAAATAAGTTTAAAAGTGTACGAATCATAATGATTAGATTGTCCCTGATGAGCAGGCTGAGGGGGATGGTGGCAAGGAACGGCAATGGCAAGAAACCTTGATCAGGGAACCCATCCTCATTTGGGTGATATCAGATACCAGGGATTGATCTGCAGTCATAATGATGCTGGAAGTTCAGTATAACAGGAGAGCTGTTTAAGTTAATATAAAGTCTACTTTCATTTTATTTGAGGCTCAGGTACAAAACTGCTTGTGGGAATTTCTTTCCTGAACTATTGAGTGACTGCAGAGACAAGTCAACAGAGAACATCTGTGTGCATCAGGGGAGTCCAAGGCCATCTTCATGGTCAAGTGGAACCATCCCCAGTCACCAAATGCAGCTTGTTATGTTAAAATTTGCTACCAAAGCTAGCTAATGTTAAATACAGAATGTTAGGTAAAAACGCCCCAAAACCAAAATTAGCGTCTCAAGGGTATGATACCTACAAAAAAATTGCTATTTTATTATCATTTAAATTTTGACTTTCATCAGTTCTGGGAAAACACTAAACATCTTTTCATTCACATTTGGTGAAATCCTTGTGATTATTTAATGTAATGCTCTCTAGAATGGCATATATTGTGCCCTTGGGGTTGTTTTTTCAACATTTAACGTGTGGAACACCTAATCCCTGAAAACTGATGGATAACTTGTTGCTAACTTGCAGAAGAGATGCATCTCTGGTTGGGAAACATACACACAATCATTCCGAAAAAAAAAAACATTTGCACAACTTGGGCGTTATTGCCACATCCCCAGTACAATGCTGACCTCCCCCCAGGCCATTTCCACATACTTGGGCCAGTAAAGGAGTTCCTGGGAGGCCAGACGTGAAGCAGGCAGTCCGATCATGACTCCAGCAAGAAAGATTACTGAGAAAACTTTCTAACTTGTTGATATCCAAGCACTAGTATTTAGAGTATCTAGGGTAGTATTTAGAGAAAATAAGGGAGTTTTTACTCTTATATCTGTGTTCTGTTATTTTGCACAATCAAAAGTCCCCGAATCAATTTGAATTCCCCTTATAAAGCCAGTAGCCACATTATAAGGCTAGCTATTGTGTTTTTTGTTTATTAAATGATGTAAACAAATTAGTTAAGTGTAGGTGACCCTATGTCTGTTTTAGTTCAGTAAGCAATTTGAACATACATGCAAACAATAGTATACAATACACTGTTGTCCAAATTTATAGAAAATTTTATGGAATCTAAGATTCAGTCCATTAGTTTTATTTTGCACAGCTCAGGCTCTACTCAGAAACACTGAAGATGTCTATGTGGCTCAATACAATTTAGCATGAAGCCTAAGGTCATTTAATTCACGACTCCGGGAGACAAATGTGTTTGTCATGACCTTGGCTGGAACAACACTTAACTATTTGTTATTTATCACTTAGCATTTACTCTTCAGTATGTGTGTGCTTAGTTACAACACCAAACACACGAAAAGCAATACCGATATGCTTTGCTGTGCTTACATTTTCTAAAGTTAGGGTTAGGGTTAGGGTAGGTCTTTTATAACAGCAGCATTATTGTGATTCGCTGATTGTATCCCCTGATCTGCAACACACATTATAACTTGTTCAGTAATAAAAAATAAAAAAAATGCTTTTGTGGCTTTCTGTTGTGCCACAAAATGCTGTGGTGGTTTTACAAAAGCTTTTCAATATCATACGCAACATCTGTTTGAATCAACAGTAAATGATTCAGCGTTGCTGCTAAGCTTAAAGGGCTTTGCAGTGCAATTACAAATGGACTATTTTGTTTGCTTAGTAAATTTAAGCAGAATGTAATATTGAAACTTTTACATAATGGGAGTTTACTGTCTCTCTTGTTGTCTAAAAATCTTTAAAAAAAAAAAATAAAAAAAAGTATTAGGCCCCATAGGGCATCAATATTTTGCACTAATGCTTTCCTAAAGAGAAAAACAACTAAGGGCATATGGGCTTATATAGCCATTTATAGGCATGGCTTTTTATTCAGATAAAAGCAAACCGTACAATGAGTACTAGCTACGTATATAAAGTGACTAAAGGAGATTTAATCAAAGAACAGGTTAGGTTGCTATGGATAGACGCTTGTATGAAATTAACATCTACTTGTATACATGCATCACATACTGTATATACTGAGAATTAGTGGCTCATTGGTAGATTTTTGTTTTTTTTTTGGCTGGCCCGGGTTAAATTTTCAACCCAATGCCCAAATCCAAGCTAATGGATGCAGTGCCAGTCCCAAACCCGAATAAAATATGAGGGTTGTGTCAGGAAGGGCATCCAGTGTAAAACCTGTTCCAAGCTGTGCATGCAGGCCGGATGGTCCGCTGTGGCGACCCCACAACAGGAGCAGCCGAAAGACTAACAACAACATGCAATATATATATAAAATTGCCATTATATCCATGTCTGGGAGTTAAATGATATGCTAAGCTATCAAATGTACACAGCAAGAAGATTTGAATTAGTCATTAGCTAACATTTGAAATAATAGCACTGATTAGCTTTTGAAGAACAGTTTTTCAAGCCCATTACAGATGAACGTGGTTTTTGTATGTGCTTTGGTTATGGAGTTTATCTAGCAGTCAAGGTTAACCATGTTAGCACTGCCAACACCAACAACATTCCCCTGGCACCACCTAATCGAGTCAGAAAGTAACTCTCTGCACTAGTCATAAATTGAAAACGCTAGAACAAACTGAACAAGCTCTAGTAAAACTGAAAAAGGAAAAATTGCCCATGGTGTGGGCAAGCTGTATCATAGGGGAATATCATGATATCTTGAGACACTAAAGAAATAAACAGTTTTAGCGATTACCGTAATCGCTTAGAAATTGGAGTCTCAGAGTGCAACAGGAAAAACAAAAAGGATACTTGTAACATTACACATTAAGCAGATTGATACTGCTTAATGTTAACATATCCTTCAAAAGCTATAACCCTTAGACTTTTGTTAAGGCAGCAGAATAGCAGATCAGCTTCCTATTTTATTCGTTTGCTTTTTTTCCCCCTTTTTCTTGATGGTGGCACAAACACATGAAGTGGCACTGCTCCAGATCTGGCAGATTGCATTCATTACCTTACAGCATGTGTTACTGGCCTTCATTTGGTGCATGGCTGAATATAGGGCTAAAACTTGAGATTTAAGGAAAAGCAGGCTGTAGATTAAGTCGGGTAATTTTCTTAAACATTGAAGCCCTTAATACAAGAACAGTAACTGATTACGTATTATGGTATATTTAGTTATACTGTATAACATTCTGCATTCCCAGAATATATCAGTCTATATGGATTGCACATACATTAGGAAACAAAAGTTAAATCTCACATATTGAAACATATTCGAAGGCATGTTTAATATTGTAGGTTTTCTTTTACACTAGAATTCATAATCATATGCTTAACTCTAAATCTCATGTAACGCATACATATAATCCTCTCAATTTGTTAATGCAATAACAGGGGATGATTTTTTCCACCCCTACATTTCAGGGCATGTGCAAACATGCTCGCACACTCTCTGCCTTGTATTTGGAAGTGTAAAGGCATGCAAGGAATTGCAAAACAGATTGTATTTTGTCTCAGCTAAGAATGGATCCTCTTATTGAGCCTTTCTGTCTCAGGGCAAGAAGGTTTTACTTTACAGTGTTGTTCGGTCATATTACAGTATTAAATTACTTTTTAATACAGGTGTTTTTTTCTTTTTTTTCCCCTTAGTATGACAATGATGACATAGAGAGAGAACAAAATATATTTTTTTTAAGATATGAAACAATGTATATTAGATAGGGCAGGGCATTTAAAAAGTACAACACGGGAATCCTACAGTAAATGCACACAGACACATAAACACTGTACTATTTATATAATAGTGTTAGCCTTAACATACTGCAGTTTAAAAAACAGAAGGTTTTTCAGGTTTAAGGAAAGAGCTCAGGTGATAGCGTAGGTATTCCAGGCTCAATGGCTGTAATTGTGTAAACAAAACCTGCATTGAGGTTAAAGTGCTATGTATTGTGGCTCATTTTTTCCCATGCTTGAATAAGGCCCTCTACAATAGGTATGTAATACTAAAGCAGAAGTCATGCTTTCACTTCCCCCACTGTCACAACGTGCAGTATAACTGCGACGTTGTCTTGTATTATACAATCACACAGCACCCCCTCCAGTGACACCAGCTGCTAGTGTGTTTATGTGAGTGCAAACAGTGGCAAGGATGTCACCCCAGTCAAAGAGCATTCTGTCAGATGAGGCAAAAAAGAAACAGGAAGTTCTGGAGTGTAGAAGCAGCATCATTTTTGTCTTGCTTTCTGTCTCTCTGACTTCCTCAAACCGATCAGCAAGTGGCTTGACCCAGGCTTGGTGCTGTTACCGCGAACCTGTTACTTCCACTAGGCTGGCAACTGATCTGAAGGACTCACCAGCTGTGATGTGGCTAAATGCTGACCTCAGTTTCTGATCTTAGGCTGAGTTTTGAAGCTGTAATGGTTGTCGTCTGGGAAGAATCACTACCCGTAGTGGTAGTTTCTGATACAAACTACAAATTATCACTGGTGTAGATGGGAAAATCTGAGATCATACTTATTAAAAGTATAGTCACTTTTGTTTTTAATTCAAGATTTAAACACAACCTTTCAGTGTTTCCCATAAAGCCATGATCCAAAACAAAATAAAGAATATTGATTGAAATCTCCAAATTCCACAATGTTAGACCGAACTGCACTTCCAAGTAAACATAAATAAATAAAATAGTTTTATCGTATTACTTAACCAGTCTTAATGTGTTAAAGTGTGTCTAAGTATGTTTAAGTTGATTTTGCATTGGACAGTCCCCTGGATTAAAATACACATTGGTTAACTGAGGCATGACAAGTCTAGGCTTTTTTGGATTGACGCTACCAAAAGTGTTGCTTCCTTTTCTCATGTCTAACTGAATTTTAGTGTTCAAAATTAAAACCCACAAGAACAAGGACATGGCGGCTCAGTGATGGGTTAAGGATCTGGGTTATTAATCAGAAGGTTGGGGGTTCAGTACTTTGTTTGTTTGTTTGTTTGTTTGTTTGTTTGTATGCATGTATGTATGTATGTATCTATCTATCTATCTATCTATCTATCTATCTATCTATCTATCTATGGATATTATTTTTGTATAATTCCAAGGCTCTCTTAATATCTTTATATCTATACATGATCTGTATATACATTGAAACCTTATGCTGATAACCCGTTACTGTTTTTATTTTTAATTTACATATTTCATACTCTAGTTTATGAATAATACATGCTTTTATCACTTATACAATATATGAGCTTTTCTATTCTGACAGTGAAATTTTCAATTTCTCATTTTCTCATATATATAGCTACTGCACATATTCATTCCCCATATAGCACTCCAATGGTTATATGATATTTATTTGACTATATATATACGTATTTAACCTACTTATTTAACCTACACCTTAAAGTTGCACAATGCCAATATTTGCACTGATGTATATATACAGTATTACTATTTGCACTCCTGGTAGATGCTAAACTGCATTTCATTACTGAGTACCTGTACTATGCAATGACATTAAAGGTCTGTCTGTCTGTCTGTCTGTCTGTCTGTCTGTCTATCTATCTATCTATCTATCTATCTATCTATCTATCTATCTATCTATCTATCTACTAACTCTATCTGCTTTAGGGGTTGTGTATCATGGTTGACCCTGCTTTCTGGCAAGTTTGGATATGTGCAAATACAACGTTCTACATTAACTTATTATGTAGAACATTGTATTCCGTTACAGTGGAAACAACAATGGCTTTAACTAGTAAATACTCAGGATTAGTCCATTTTACTTAAATTTCTGCATGTATTTAACACAATATAAAATTACATTCAACATAAAAACAGAGTTTCAAAACTTAAATGAAGAGACGTCTGCTTGTTCAGCCTGGCTGAATATTGGTGGTCAACACCCCCCAACCAAATCACACACACACACACACACACATTAACAGAGGCTATATTTATAATAGGATTTTGCAGAGTGACTTCGCTTGCATCGAAGCAATTTTATGCCTTAGGAAATACAATTAAAAGTGTCTGTGACTTATAAGAAGAAGTTACACCTAGTGATACTCTAAAAGGACTTTGAACCTAATGTTTACTCATGACTGTCTCAGAGAAAAATCCAGGCTAATTTTACAGCACATGACCAGACTAAACATGATGACGCAATACATGTAATGAACTTATCGATTTAATGGCTCAAATATTAAAGGCCATGAGATAACAATATACAGATAACAATAACCAGAATTCCCCTTAAAGCCTGAAGTATTATTATAACTAACCCATTTACTATGTCATGTATTGATCATGAAAATGCCCCAAAAAGCGTTTATTATTCTGTCATCCTAGTAATTTTATCTAGTGTCATTTGACACATAGATGACACATATATATATATATATAAATAAGCATAACTACTCTAAAGGGTCATTAAAAAACTTTACTAACATATTTCATACAAACTCTACTACAGTTATTATTGGGTAGAAATGATAGCTTAACATTTACATTTCTTTAGCGAAAGAAGTCCTGTCTTTATCAGGCTCTTACTCTGTCAGGGTGAAAGTTTATCTATTCTCCCTACTTCCTCATAACTCTCAGTCAACGGACAACAAGTAAAAACCTGCTCATATAGTAAATGCAAGGAGATAACAGGTTTGAAAAGGAATGTTACAGAATGATACACCAGCTAAGGACTTAAACCTTAAAGGTACCAATAAGAAGCCCCTTTAAAAATCCCTTTATAAAAAGGTTAACTCAGATTACTCGGCTGGAAGTGTGTATGGAGGGGACTGATTGCACTTCCTGTTTTGGTGTTGCATTCTTTGGCAGCGGAACAGAGACGAGTGTTATTCAGCATGCCCCCCCCCTTTATTTCCTCTCTGCAGAGCCATGTATCAAACGTAAACTGCGCATAAAAGAATAGCTGTGAGTGCTGTAAAGTGCTTTTTTTACTACACACATTAACATATCAATTCAAGTTAGATGTATATTTATCTACTGTATGTTTTATTTGAATATGGCAAAATTGCATGCATACAGTTGACATTAAAAAGGGGGTCTTTAACGGTCATTTCGCAGCTGGGCCTTCAATAGGAGTCAACACAAAGCTAATCCAACGGCTATCAGCAGCTGCTAGACCCATGAAAGCGAGTTGGCCATTTCTCAGTGAGCTTTTGAGGCGGAGGAGAGGCTCACAGCCTTCGCCTTGTGCATGCCTTATGTCCTACGTGCCCACAACCTACGCCTTCTTAGCTGGACGTGTGCCTTCTGGCGCCCCCCATACACACATGCTCATACACACAGTGCAAAACACAAAAGTCTGGCTGGCCGTAAGCCCAGTCTGGTTCCCCCCTAAACTTTACATCATGAATGTCTCTGGAGCTGGCAGACTATTCTACTTACTGCAGGGTGCCCCCTATTCTCCCAGGCTACAACATGTCACCATTTAAAGCAACATTACACCCAAACTTGGCCCTGCAGCTCATTTTCAATCATCCTCCCTTAATAACCCTAGAGCAGCTTTCAAGTTCTTTCAGTAACGGCTTTATCTGACCTGTGATTACATTAATACAATGTTATAATGCATCATAACACATCATGCCTTACTGTGATGTTTATTTTAGCATCATTATTTAGCATTTATTAGCATATTTCATTACACAGTGTTTATAAAGCATAACTTATTCACTTATTTCAAAGAAAATCAGTGCTGGTGCACACTGTTTGTTAAAGTAGGGTGTTAGCCTGTAATGGAGCAGTGGTGGCTCAAAAAGGTTAAGGTTCCTGGTTACTATCGGAAGGTCAGGGGTTCAAGTCCCAGCACTGCCAAGCTGCCACTGTTGAGCCCTTAAGCAAGGCCTTTAATCTTATCTGCTTCAGGAGGGCTGTATCCTGGCTAACCCAGCTTCTGGGGAAAAATAATTGTATTGTCCTGCAAGGTACAATACATGTGTCAATTTTTTAAAAATCTAAATCTAAAAAAATTTCAAATGCTGCAGCATATGACCAAATAAACATTAAAACCCACAGACATTCTTAGTTTTTTTTCTCTTATTCATAATACTGACCAGAAATATAAAAACATAGTAACTTACTATTTTTTTTTTATTTCTATTATAGAGTCTATTGTAGAGAAGTCACAAAATGATACTACTACTACTAAAACTATTACTACTAATAATAATAATAAGAAGAAGAAGAAAAATAAAAAAACAAAGATAACCATTAGTTAACCAATTCAGGGGAAAGGAAATATTTTCATTTTGATTTCATACAAATTGTCATAATGTCCAATTATTTTATATTAGTCACCTGCCAAGTCACTCCTCTCATTAAATTACCTCTGATTGTTCCTTTTTGTTATTAATTTCCCAATTAATGTCAGTCGTAAATTTTATGAGATTGGTAAAAACTAATGGTCATAAAGCATTTACAATTAAGACTTTATAATACGCATTAAACATATTTATGAAGTACAATGTCTTAAAATGCAGTATGAAAGCATGCAACCTTATGTAAATGATTACATTATCATGTATTTCCCTAGAAATATAGTGATATGGCAGTTAAGAAAGAAATGTAAGTCATTGGTGGTGCCTTTTACATCTGTTGGATACATCTGTAGGAGAGAATCAGATTTAACAGGTTTGGAATGTCGACTATAAGGTTGTCTTGGGTTCACTCATTTGGGTTTTTTTAACCACAAAGCGGATTTTATCCCCAACCTCATTCTTGGAGGTCTCTACTACTATGAACATCAAACATGTATCGTAATGTTTACAAAATTTGCCTTGTAAGCTTGAACTGCTTGGTAATTTCTATATTTATATTGTATTAAATTAAATTATATTCTATAATTACTATAAATGCATTCTGCATAAATTAAGACACCATCCAATAGCATACAAAACTCCTGTAGTAGTGAGAAAAACAAAAGGATAAGATATTATATTATATTTAAAAATATATTACACCCTAATTGTTATATCTGACACAAATTTTGAAAAAAAAAAAAATAAT
>JAOVVB010000028.1:5997877-6018519 GCA_028570985.1 Heterobranchus longifilis | reverse complement strand
TAGCCAAGCAAATGGTCATACAGGCAAAGAGTAGACAAGACTTAATTTGTATGTGTAAAATAGTCTATTGTCATACACTAGCAAAGATAGACAGATAAAAAAAGATCTGCATTTGTCACAGAGGCAATGTTGGACCAAGAGTTAATGAGCCCAAATTATTTATAGGGGGTAGTGTGGTTGTAAGCAGTGAGTGTCACTAGTAATAGAGTGAGCAGAGATTGAAAATGGTTGTGAGGTCGTGTACGATTGTGAGCTATGTATCACGGGACTTGTAGCCTGCAACTTTGAAAATTGCAAACACTGGCTTGACAGTAAAACTCCAAACACCATATCCAATCACCTGGCTTATTGGAAGGGTCATGGGACAGTGTCTGTCGATATCATTAATTGTCACATAAATTGTAATGCTTGATTTATGTACTGCCTCTCTCATTTTTTTTTTAAAACAACTTGCCAACAGCTGGAACATCTGTTAGTGTGGGATTCTAAGGAAAGAAAGGTGGTTGGCAATCCAGAACTAACTGGAAAGTCATGAGGTGGGTGGCTAAATGGTACAGAAAGTTTTGGCAATACTACACAGAGGAAATTAAACATGAGCATTTCTGTAATTGATCATTACAGAAAGTATGGAGGAGTTGAATTTTTTTTCTATGTTGGTAAAAAGATTATAATCAGAGATCAAACTAACAGATACTCATACAATAGTTTCCTCCATAAATTCCTGCTATACTTGCAGAGTAAAATGTGGTACTTGGTCACACGGTGCACAGTGGCCTGTCACTACTAAGATTATCTTTTAGCCTTTAGTAGAAAGAAGGACTGGTAAGGGCAGGAATTTGCAATCTGGGAGATGTTTTATTTGGGAATGCACACAGCCTGTTTTATGTATCTGTGGATGTCCATTTATGGTTTGTATAAGACAGAGCATCACAAAAAATTGGAGGGGCTTGAACACCTCCGTGCACATGGTAGTAAACTCCTAAACCTGGAATCTTGTTTCTTCTTGGTGGTGCCTTTTACATCTGTTCGATACTGTACATCTGTAGGAGAGAATCAGATTTAACAGGTTTGGAATGTCGACTATGTGATTGTCTTGGGTTGAGTCATTTGGGTGTTTTTAACCACAGAGGGGACTGTAACTCCAGTCCCATTCTTGGAGGTCTCTACTACTATGAACATCAAACATGTATTGTAATGTTTGCAAAATTTGAGCCAAGTTGAAAGCTTGTTTTAATGCTTTGTAGGTTTGAGCTGCTTGCTAATTTCTTTGATCCAGCCCTACAGACTGATGTTTGAGGGGTTGCAATGAAACTCAATGTATCATCTACTGTATAGAAATGTGTTTAGGCAGTGGACCATTTGGCTACCGCTTGAACCTTGGCTACATTTCTGACATCATCCTTCAAACATATGATGAAGCCTGGAAAAGCGATGTGAGACTTTCACACTCCTCCACTTTGACTGAGTTTATTCTGAGTCTCTCTCTCTCAAATACTCTTAGTCTTGTTGCATTGGGAGAGTAGATGAACACAACTCTCTATTGGCAGTTTTACAACTGTCCTGTTGTATGCAGTTGCTCAACTCATAAAAAAACTTTGAAAAACCTGAAAAAACCCTGTCTTATATTTTTCTAGTGGTATGTGCCTTAAAGGCTCAGACTGTAAAATATTAGTCTAAGACAGGATGATGATGAGATGCATGAGCAGTACAAAATAGTAGTATTTAAAGGACACCCTTGAGGCACCAGCTGAATCACTGTAACTTTTGACATTTCACAAACAGCCTGTTCTAACAAGGCATGACATACTTGCCTTTAGAGCACAGTCTCACCTGTATTACAGATTTTCTGCACCAGAACTCTGGATATAAGGCCTCTAAAAGATGTTCTATAGCTGAATCACAGATAGCCTTTTACAAATGAATAATGACTCACCGCCAGGTTTAAAACACGGCCAACGTTAAAAATTGCCCAACATGTTTCGTCTTGATAAAAATACTCAAAAACATTAATTATGTTTATGATTTGGGCAAAAAGAAAGATTTGGTAGGCCGATTATTTAATAGCTAGACAACAACAGCAAATTAGTTACATGAACGAAAAAAGAAACTTTGTTTCGGTCTTTTATCTACTCATGAAAAGGATGTTTTGGGACAGACTGTACTGGAGACTGTGAGTGGAATATTACTAAAGTGGCTTCACTCCCACAGGAAGTCAAGCAGGAAATACCAACGGATTAAGAAAGAATGAAAGTAAATGAAGCCAGTAAGGGGGGAGTCACAAGAAAAAAGTAAATAATCTCCAAAAACCATAATTTTAAGGGATTCTCAGGTCACTTCACACTAAGGTCAAATTTAGGGCTACTCTTCACGCACACCCTTTCACACTTCCAAAAACAAAACACAGACAGTGCGATGCAACACGGAGTACACAGTGCTTCGGGAAATTTATGGATTCGCAGAAACATGGTAACTGTTTGGATGTTGGTCCCCTCGGCTGCATTTAACTCTGGGGAAGAGTATCCAAATATCATTATTTAGATAAAAGCAAAACATATACTAATCCCTATGTCATAACAATGTTCGAGTGAGTGCCGATGTACTGTAAACCAACCCTAACAGGCAATCCAGAGGCTCTTATTAAACACAATAAAATGAAATGAAAGTGATTCTACTTAACAGAAAGTACCTAGAGTTACATTAGCATAAAATTCCACCCCTCTGCATGTCGGGGATGGGTGGGTGGTTGTGTGTGTGGGTGTTGTGTACCACAATCAGAGCGTAGTATTGAGCAAATTCCCAAAATGCAAACTTTAATTAATTTCAATTCAATTTATTTGTATAGTGCTTTTATTCCAGGAATATTAAATGATATAAATGAGATACAATGTAAGAAAAAAAAAGTATAAATAGAAGCATAAATTATTAGTTCCTGATGAGCAACCCAGGGGTCATGGTGTCAAATAAATTCAGATAGTAACAACCATAAATCAATCCCTGCTGTATCTGTACTATAAGGTTGAAAGTCTGATTATATAACATGAAAATGTTTAAGTTTATATATAAAGTCACTTTATGGCTTACGCTTGGGTACAAAACGGGTTGTGGCAATTCCATTTCCAAAACTATTGAGCAACTGCAGTCACAAGCTATCACAGAAAAACTGCCAAGTTCAAGACCATCTTCATGATCATTAAGTGTACCTGTCCTCAGTCACCACACACATCAACAAGCAGACCACACAGGGCCAACAAAAACAATTATGTACCTAATTCTATTAAATAAATTAAGCTTACACATCATACATTACTTTTTTTAAACACTTTTTTAAAAACTTTTTTTGTTTCGAGTTTAAGTGAGAAAATGATCCTTCGTGCTCCCAGCACACCTCCTTCACAACTTGAGTCCTAGAAAATGGCATCAGGGATGAAAAACTCCATAGATGTGATAACCTGATCATTCAGTACACAGCTGCCTTCATTTTGTTGGCACACCCATTCACAGTTGCCGCATAACGTTGCTGAGCCTAGACGTGTCCAACTGAAGCAACCACAGATCAGAACACTGCCTCCAGAGGCTTGTACAGAGTGCACTATGCATGATTGGTGCATCGCTTCATGCTCTACACACACATGGCTCTGGAATGGGGTCGATCTGAATTCATCAAACCTCATGAACTTAATTTATTGCTCCAAAGTCCAATCTTTATGCCCCCTAGCAAATGTTTGTGATTAGTCTCACTAAGAATTGGTTCTATTATGGCCATTCGGTCCCAGTCCCATGAGTTCTTATCACATTGTAATTATCTTACTTTCACTATTAAACATAGATATGGTTTTTACTGTTGCTATTTTTTTCCATGCAACTTCACCAAGACCAACTGTTAAAGTGATCTCTATTTATGATTTATTTTTCCGACCACATTTATTCCACAAAGTTGACAGTATACGGTTATTAACCCAGTTTCAGTAATTTCAAATCTTCTTAGTTGTTTTCTTTGCTTAATGCAACCTGATAAATTGACCCTTGGTGAATGGTGAATATTTTTGTCCAGGCATTGCGGGCTGATACTGTACATGAATTTATTTATTTGGGGATATTCACCCATTCACAGTTGTTATTCACATTATTGAATTTACCATTTATGAATAAATACACACCTTTGCACACATCTGCCTCAAAACTCCAAAACCTTCATATTTTGAAGTTGGTTATTTATTTGTATGTAAGTATGAATTGGACAAATGCTAAGGGCAAAGCTTTAAAAATCTACAGTAATACGTGTGTGTGTGTGTGTGTGTGTGTGTGTGTGTGTGTGTGTGTTTGTGTGAGTGTGTGTATTTGCTCCAGCTTCTTGAAAATACAACTGTGAGCTCTGAATAACTAACTAAAGGGTGTGGTGTCTGGTCAATACTGTCTGTTAAATAACTTACCTAGAATAATGATTAACCTCTGACTGTTCCAACAGTAGAGCTATGCCATTCTGAGCACAGTCACTACATAACCTTAAACATAGCAACAAGCCAACAAAGAGTTTTGATGTGAAATGTCAAATACGAATATAACCAACACTGTTACACTGTCACAATGTCGATGTCTGATCTGACAAAAGTTATGTTATTGCGTGTACAGAAGTGAAATACCTCACTGAAAGGCTTACTTCGAGCAAAGTGTTCAAGCGATATGTTAAAATACAAGCAAAATGCTTTTTCAAGATCAATCTCATGTCATAAACATACTATCTTTCTATTCGGAAAGCAAGACTGTATGGGGTAAAATCTGTGTAAAAAAAATAGGACAAAATGTATTTGTGGATTTGCATTGGTGCAAAATAAGTGGCTGCATAATAACATCCTTGCGTTTTTTTTTTATAACTAGAACCCTACAATAATTATATAAATTAACAAGAACGGGATATGACTATATATGACAATAGTCGTGCAAGAGTAATACGCCTCTTAAAGATGTGATTTCCATTCAGAATTGGAATGGCAATGATTAAAGTTATCATCTTGTGCCATGCATATGATCACGCCCTTACTCAAGGGCCCAAAAGTTACTCCTTGGTAGTCTTGGGATTTAAACTCACAACCTTCTAGTGACCATCATAGAAACATCAGACTTGATTTGACAGTTTTGTCATAATCTGAATGAAATTATTTATTTAAAATCTGTACTTCTCTGCCTAGAGAGTTTCTCTAACGTAATAAAGGCACAGAATCTAGGGCAATATAGCCAGCATTAATAGACAGGCAGTGCTTAGTTTTATTGCTCCATTCAAGTCTCGCTACAATGAGCAACGTCCTGCTGTGATAATAAGACAGCCCCTTACATTCGGAGCACTTCAAAGCAGTCTTAAAGCAAGGCACCCGGTTGTGTACACTGATATTCAAAACACATCTTAATGTTTGGCCAACGGGAAAGATACTGTACTCTGATTGATGGCCAGCTAATACAGTTTCACACTTCTAACAGCCCTGCCAAAAGCTACCTTTATTAACTCTTATCAAGATCATAACAAATTGATATATATCTGATAAGGGTTTTTATCTGTGATTGTCCGCTTGTTCACACACACACCCTTCCATATTCATGAGAATAGATTTCATTTACAATAAGGCGCAAATGAAGTCCATTAAGGTGGGAAATTCCAAAAGAGCCGAACAAAGTAACGTGCGGAAGGGTCCTGAACACAATGTCTCCATGTATCTGTGTGTGTTCACGGTTAAAACATTTTAAGGTTTAAAGCATATGAAATAATTTGCCTTTACTTAAGATATAGAAGATGTAGAATAAAGCGAATATACATTCAATGAAGTATATTCATGGAAACAGTCTCCTCCCAAGCATTAAGCAATCTAAAAACAATTTAATGTCATGTTATGAATTCAATATCATTACAGTTGCACAATATTAAAGAGGAACTATTATAACTAAAATTCACTTTTTTATTGGTTTTAGACACTAAAATGGGTCTCCAGTCTGCATAAACAGAGATTTTTTTTTTTTGAAAAAACACATTCTGTTTGTCCTTTTTCTATTTTTGTATTTGCCGGGGCTTAAATAAGAGAATCAGATTTTGCCCCTATTGTGACCTCATATATTAAGAAACCTCCCCCCAGGTCATTGCTCAGCTCTGTCTGGTTCCGCTCAACTTCGCCCAGTTTTGCCATTCTTCGTCATCATTTTTCAAAGCTACAGTAAATTGGGCTGGCCAAGTGGATAGCAGTGGGTAAATGCTAACGGCTAACCTAGCCTATTTAAGCTCCCATTAGTAGGTTGACATCATGATCTTTAGATTTTAAAAAGTGCTAAAATGTATATGCTATACTTTTTTTAGGCTTTTCCCACCCAAGTTTCTGATGATTTAAATTAAGGGAAAATTATACGCAAATTATGATAAGGTATGATAAGGTGTGGATGTTTCCAGTCCCTGCTTTCTGATGAGCTAGGAAAATGCATCTTCTCAAAGCAGCATTCAAGTGCATATCATTTAAATCTACAGACACCGAAACTGGGTTTAAAAAAAATCAAGCATGCCAGAAAGCATAATCTGTGATGTGTTTTAGGTGAGACAATAAAAGAGACATTTTGGAGACATCTAAGACTCATGCAAACTTCTTTAAAAACCAAATAATAGTTGACCTTTAAACTATGTTTAAAAATGCATTGAGTGAAATCATCATGTTTATGTTGCCAATAAAATATTGATTAAGAGACTTGATTTTAGAAAAACTGAGGCAAAACAACCAACAGGATGAATTACCATCATTCAACCAAACATGAAAGTCAGCTGATTCAACATGCCTGTCAAACATGTTACTTATCAATTCAGAAATCTTCCTCCTAGAGTTTTAGCCTAGTTAATGCTAAAAAAAAAAAATCTGTATTATTTGGGAATTGCAAGATCTCTGATTTCCCAAGCCTCTTACCATAATCCGTGACTACACCTTTAGGGCAGCCAGTCCACCACTTTACCAATCACACCTTAGAAAAATTAACAGCCTTTTATTATTGCTTTTAGTTGTTTTGACAGCCCTGGGCGTCTGACTGTATGTGACTTGTGTTTGCAAGTGTGTGCATGTGTGTTTTACGTTTACAGTAACATGTATAGACAGCTCAGCCTGCAGGGCCCTCATTCCAGTCTAGTAGATTTTATATAACCAGAAAAGATTAAATGAACAGACACAATCACCGCCCCCACACACACTCACTCATACACACAGGTTCAGCATCTTTATGCCTAAACTTGTAAGAGTAAGACTTAATATATGCTTTTGGCCTAAGAAGAATCAATAATGATTTTTAATGCCATTTAAATGATAAAGCTTCTTCTACTCACATCTATAAAAAATATCAATTCAAGTAAACTTGGTACTACCTATACAGGTAATGCATGCTTAAGTATAATTACAGTCACTTTTAGTATATTCACATATAAACTGTTGCATGAACTTCTGCTTAACTGATGCTATTTAACGCATTAATTAACATGGAAATATATTTCTATCAGTTATTATTTATAAAAGGTTATCAATTGTTAATATAATACTATCAAATATTATCAACACTGCATTAACCAAGATTCATATCATCCACGAGTGAAATTAATCACCCAATGTTCACATGTAAGCTGAAAATGTATGGCTTGAGTTTTTTAATCTAATGTAACTTTTAGCTGAGACATCATAATTAATCAAACCATATAGCCAAGGGCTCTCACTATGCTGATCAAAATCAGTAACAAACTAGTTGCTCAAGCAACCAATTCAGGAATAGATTAAAACAGATGATGAACAGAAAAAACAAAAGGAACTATGCAGCTATACAAAAAAAGGAATTAAATTGAAATTTATGTAATTTAATAAGCATTTTTTTAACCGAGCAAATGTGACAAAATAATGCTAACACTGAGAATTAAACATTGTTATATGCACTATTCAAGGCTAGAATTAAATTGTCCTATTACGCAGTCAAAATCTGCATTAATCATGCCCGCGCTGAAAAAAAATGTGTCCAACTTAAAAAAATTAATGCACCTAATGGCCTAATTAGCATACAGTACCGTGAACTAATTATTTTGAGCTGTTTTGACAACACTATATATATAATGATAAAAATCAATAGAAATAATACATTGTGTCAATTAACAATTTTATACTCACCAGCAGCTAATTGGCTTAATAATATAATTTGTGTTTTTGATAGTATTTGTGTTTTAAACGTTTAGGTCACTTACTGTACTTAATACACCATTACAAGCTTTATTCTTGTTGGAGCCACAGTGGATTCGGTGCTTCTATATGGAATGCAGCGTGAGGCTGAAACATACAATTCCTGAGAAGTTGCATGTTGCACAGAAACCTCACACAGAGAATCACCCAGGGTTGAACTGGGAGCCTAAGGAAATGATTGCCTCAAACAGAAAAAGAATATGTCTAAGAATATGCTTTTTTAGTCTGTATATCGGTACAGTAGGTAACATTTCTGCCTCGGAATCATAAAATCATAAAAGAAAGAAGCAAAAATGACATTTGAGAATATTTGTTGCAAGGTAACATTTCAGCGTACTTAAAGAAAAGTTCCATAAATGTTCTTTCTATCCCACGGGACTCTGGGCACTAGGTGGGGACGGGGTGCCAGTCCATTGCAGGGCACAGGCATGCACAAACTCACACACTATGAGCAATTTGGAAATGCCAGTTAGCCTGATCTGCATGTCTTTGGACTGTAAGAGGAAACCCAGGTACCTGGAGGAAACGTACCAGGAAGTGCGAGGCCATAAGTGCTAACCACAATGCCACAGCGCCACCTTAATTTGAACTATATTTAAATAATATATGATGTTCGGCAAAGATTTAAAACTCTGCAGTTAATGATAAATGAGAGATAAATCCAGCTAAGTCCAGATACATAGAACAGCAACATCCAAATCATCAGAGCAAGAAACCATTAACTGTCAACCACATTGCCTGGAAAATGAAAATAATCTTCTCCTCTTGCAATAGCATTTAGGCATTCTAGCCTAAGCATGAATTTTGGGGATGCGGCCTAGGAGGGAGTTTCTGCCAAAATCACTGACTAAAACTTTAAGAAGTGCCAGAAGTGCATAAACAAAGCAAGATTGTACGTATTGTGAAATAGAGGGTAAAGTTTTCGCGACTGATGCAGAGCACGAAATGAAATTCCTACATACTTATTTGTCTAAGTAAAGCATTCTGGCAAAACTTTTAACCAGACCACTCTGGTTTCTTGAGTAACACACAGAAGACATTGTACAAAATGGTAGAACTTAGTTGAAAAGTTGTGAAATTAGTTATTAAAGCATGTTGTTTGTGAGATACCTGATGTCATTTACAGCAGCAGGACCCACCTAAAGCCTAACCTGTCTGTAATTTGTCAATTTGTCCCTGTCTCAGAGGCATGTTTATTACATATGTATGTATGTATGTATGTATGTATCAGTGTCATATGCCTGAAGGGTCCACAGTGATGAGATAATGGGTATGCAATCTTTATTTCCATGTCTGTATATGACATTCATGTCTGCAAGCTGGAAGATTAATGTTTCCTACATCCTACATATCCTACATACTGTCCCATATTTCTAAGTGTGGAACAGTGGTGGAAAGACCAGACAACACACTGACCTGAGTATAAGTAAAGCTACTGTAGTAATAATTCCCCTGAGTGGATGTAAAAGCAGCAACCAAGAAAATTACTCAGGAAAGATTAAATAACTCATTTGGTAACAAAAACCTAGCTTAAGCTTAAGCTTTTACTTAAAAGGTATATACTTTACTATTTCTTTAACACTGGTCTCAGAGCTCCCCTAAAGTTTATCTGTAAATATTCTTACTGAAATAGCTTTTATTCCTTAAACTTTAATTCCTTTATTTCACTCCTTCAAATGCACCATGTCAGTGTCTATTGTAAATGAGCTGCTGCTGAGCCACGCCCCTCCTCAGAATAGCAATACGCGATAGGATGGGGGGTATCTTCTGATATGAGGTCACAATAGGAAAAAATGAAGAGAATGTTTTTTCTTCCATTTTTTGCTTGTACACTCACACTGCAGACCCGCCCGAATGTCTAAAAATTATAAAAAAAAGTAAATTTTGAATAATAGGTCCCATTTTGCTAATATATTTTTTATTCTGTTCGTATTTTAACTGACCAACTGAGATTTTCTACAAATAAATCTTAATAATAAAAAAAAAATGTTTGCTAGCTAGCATTGACGGACGCTTTTGAGGTTTCAGGAGCTTGCTAGTTTTCTTATCTAGCTTGCTCGTGTTAATTTATTAATGTTTCCAGGGACATATTTAGCTATCTAGCAAAGATATCCCTTTTCCTAAATGGTACCTTTACGCTTTAGGAGTGCTTAGATATATTTAACCAGCAATTGATAAACATATTAAGAACAAGGCTTATATACATTAAGGTTAACATCAAGTAGTTTTAACTAACTAGTTTAGATCACTTACAGTAGCTAAAGCTAATGGTTTACCTGTACATGTTTCTGGAGGGTGGATGAGCTGGAAAATGTCAACATCTCCACATGCCCTGGCATGCATAATTTGCAGATCCTTATCTTGCTGTTTTTCTTTGTGATAACCTGGGCCAGTGATGCAAATCTGTCTCCAGTTTCTCAGACATTACTGCTGCTGACTAAGGACCTGGTCCCTTAAATTTGAACTTCTGACAGATTGTTTTAATCAGGTCTTGAATGATTGAATTATTTAAAATCCGCTTATACTGTATTTCTATTAGCAATCCTCCATCACTGTTGAAGAGTAAAAGTAAATCTCTCCAAAAATTGAAATGCTGAAACCTGGGTTTAACTCACATGATTTCTCGATATCAATAGTTTTGATCAAATGTGCATACAGTACATAATGCATATCTCATATCATGCATAAATATGAATCAGCTGCACTAAAAAGCAAAACCTTGAAAAAAAAAGTTCTTAGTGAGGATTCTCTCTATCTGCCAGACTGCAGGTCGGGACAGGCTTGTCATTTGGAAACCCCACATCATGTCCCAACATGCTCACTATGTAAATAATGCACTACTACTCAGGTACATGTACAGTATGTGCAAGCGATCAGCTGGAGGAATAGATGATGGATGATGTTTGTAGCATTTTGTAGCATAGAAGTAGTAGTAGAAGTTTATAAAAAATAAAAAAGGAAAAACAAGATTCTATATTGAGTAAAGTGATAAACAATTATCAAATAACGTTGATAGATAAACATGCAAATGAAAAACATCTTCCCAGATATATAGTATGCAGTTCATAATTCCTTTAATAGCTGATTCTTGGGGGGGTGTTTAAGGCTTTAGGATAAAAAGGCCAGAGATTTTTTTAGTTTTTTAGAATTATTTGTAATGAATGAAAAACAAATCTTTTTTTTTCAGTTTTTGCCTGAACACTCCTCTATACTGTAGGCAAAGGGCATTCAAGTCAAACTTGAATTGTGTAGAATGAGAGAACACAGTTTTAAGAGTAAAAACTTTCTCGCTCTATAAAATAAAATCCCCCTGCTACAGTAAAAAACGTATCCCAGGATTTCACATGTGCTTGGATATCATCAAGAGAAAAAGGTTTTCTCAATGCACCAGAGCCTGCTCCTTTGTCTGAAACGCTGGCCTTCCAGGAACTCCCTTATGGACCCAAAGATGTGGAAATTGCTTGGAGCGAGGTCAGGACTGTACAGGGGATGTGTCAATAACTGTGCGTTTTTGTAATATGCATGTTGTGTTGGTAAATGATTGTGTGAACAGTTGCCACAGACGGTGTGTCTCTTCTGCAAGTTGGTGACAAAGTATCCGCTGAATTTCAAAGATCGGATGTTCCACTTGCTGAATTTTCAGTGGGCTCATTGAGCCACCTTGGACATGATCGTATGGCCACCTTTAAACGTTTCTTTAAAAACTGTGCTTGAAGTCTTCTCCCTCTAGTTCTGTATTTTAAAAATTGTACTGCAGGGATTATTGACATAATTAACAGAGCTCTCTCATGTCATTAGTAAGTGGTCAATATTTTACATGGCCCAAAAGGAATCCTTGGCCTGTTATATAAAAGTGTTAATGATGTAATGGTGTTGATGGTGTTGATGGTGCAATAAAAAGATATCACACAATGTGGTTTTAAAGATGCATTTATTTTCCGTACCAAACCACGATAGGAAAAAATGTACAACCCCCTAAAAAGAACCACATTCTTGGAACAGCGTCAGTTTGGCCAAAAGTGCACTTATAACAAGTAAAACAGCAGGGCACTGTGATAAACCAGAAGTTAAAGTGCTGGTTTCATAATAGAGGCCCGGAGAAAAACAGGCAGTAGAAGGTAAAATCCTGAAGTCAGACATGGAGTAGGGGCTGCAGCAGGCTTTAATTGCAAGCATTCCTGGAATTGAAGCATTCCACTGACGTTAGTCTTTTCCTTCCCCACTCCCTCTCTCTCTCCCTCAATCTCTCCCTCTTTTACCACCTATAGGTCTCTTTTACTGGTGTCATACTCTCCAATATTTTGCGTAATCTGTGGAATCCTGATGCAATAATCCCTTATTGCCATAAAAAGTAATGAAGGCCTTGTTCTTCTCTGAACAGCTGCGTAGCTGATGTTGGGGTTTTTGTATGCTATTTAGCTGTGGCCTAGAAAAGTGTATGTCTTGTTGGGTTGTGGGTTATGAAATGATCCGTGTTCATTTGGCTGGTTCTTAAGCTATCCTCAAATGTTAGTTCAAAATTCTCTCTTTAAGAGATGTAGCACAAAAATAGCACAATGCGTGGAAGTTTAATTTTTGTAGATGGTCACTTGACTGGTTGTAGAGAAAGGAAGGAAGAAAAATAGAAAGAAAGAACAAGAAAGAAAGGAAAGCAAGGACAGGAAAAAGGAAGTAAGCCAGCAAATAAGGAAGATAGTACTACAAAGTTAAGAATCATCGCATAGAATTATGTTTAGAAGAGTGTTTGGAGTGTAACAACCATCACTGTGATTTATGTTTTAAAAATGTTTTTCAACTTTTATAAAATGCATGCAATAACTGTGACATCAGAACTGATGCATGACACTGATTTATAAAAAAAAATAAAATAAAAAAAAGTGTTATAGTATAAGCCTTTATAAGTCTTTGTTGCTGCTTTACATTAAAGTACCAGCAGCAGGAATCTGATCTCGTTCCCTGATTGGACTTCCACAGATTCTGGGCAGCCAATACTTTGCCACGACACCAGTCCTGCCCTGACCATGGGGTATCTAAATCTCTTACCGAGAGTCAGGGAGAGCAGTAGTGAGAGGCATGGTGAGAGCCGTAGGGAAGGAAAAGAGAGCAGATGTCTGGGAATATCATGGTAAAAAAAAAAAAAAGCTAAGCTCCTTTTCAGTGCCACCCAGGCAGAAACAAAGGAGCAGAGAGTGCAACAGATGGGCCGTGCGTTTTATACAGCATGCTGAGCATCGCACTGCACTCTCAGTGTTTTCCCAAACTTCAACAAAGAGGTGTGTTCGAGACCACTTACCGGCTGCGGCTTCGCTAGATCGGGGGAGGTGAAAGGGAGAAAAGTTACATTTAAGAAGAACTGTATGGTTAAGAAACACACATACAAACTCACAAACACAAACCCAGCTGTTAGAAAAGTGCCATATTAGGGTATGAGGCCGCATGTTCTTTCTTCTACTTTAGGAATTCAGCTCTTATCATCATCTCTGCTGATAACATGATCCTACTGCTTAGGATCAAAAATGAACCTGACTCCAACAAGAGATCTGTATGTAAGTCTTTGAGGAACGTTTTCAGAGACACGTCAACCCCATGACTCTAACTAGTTCTCAAACGATAAATGACACCTGCCTCAAATCGGAGTCTGCAGGAGTCCTGCTGTATTAGTTCAGCTGCATGAGACTTTGTATTGAGGTCACTACAGCTAAAGAGGAAGCTTCCTTCAGACACAGGACCTCTTAGTATCTCATCAAAACCGTTCATTGTTTTAGACTTCCTCATCATTGTCCTGAACTATATACAGGTTTCAGGAGTTTGGATTTAAGCAAGATATTTCAAAATTAGCCATGAATAATCAAAATTATAACTAGTAAATCTGTAACACTTACCTGATTTAAACATATATAGGACCAGACCCATAACTATACCGTTTCCACTGGGGTGAACCCAGTGACTTTATTGGGGTTGCAATCAAATTACCTATTTGCATCAACAGAAAATGATAAAATGTGACTACGGATGTCTATGTATGGATCAGAAAAGGATTTCCATTTAACATTAAATGCACATAGCTAAGCAAGATCCATCCATCTGTTTTCTGTACCATTTATCCAGTGTAGGATTGTAAGACTATGACAGGAAACTCAAGTCACAAATCAAAGAACACCCTGGACCAGGTGCCAACCTACAGTACTGCAAAACACACACACACTATATACGTATATATATATACTATGGCTGATTTGTAAACATTAATCAACGTGTTTTTGGACTGTGAAAGGAGCCCAGAGTACTTTGAGCAACAAGCTAATTCCACACACACAGATAGAGCAAAAATGAATAGTCATACTGTAACTCACATAACATTTGGCTGCATTTTATGAATAGCCACTAGCATGGTCAATTCAATATCAGTAGCTAGCAGGAGCTAATAAAAACTGGTGAAATTCAATATGTGTCCAAATAATGAGTATGGTTATTGGTTCAATTGAATACTTCGCTCCTGCATTAGCTAGCCGCATTAGCCACAATGCTTCAGTCTTTTAGCTACATTCATTGGACTGACAATCATATAACCCTGTAATGGAAGATCAAAGGCAAATGATGTATTTGACAATTTATATCTGGGTGATGCACATCTTAACTGCGATAACATCTTATTTCATGTCAGCATACGTTACATGCTAGTTATTTCTAAGTTAGCATTTGACTTATGACGGAATTTGTTATGTTTACTTTAGACAAACTGTTTAAACATAAGGTTATTCATATAATGGAGAGGTTGAAAACTTGTTTGTAATGTCTAAAGCTGTCAGGTTTTATGTCATATTTAATCAATGTATGCTAACTGGACTACACTTAGCAAAAATACAATACTGCTAAAGAAACCACTGGACATACTGTAAACTGCCATGATAGGAGTCAACACCTATAATAATGACATGGTTCATGACATGGTTATAAAGAATAAAGAAAATCACATGGACCTGTTGACAAAAAAAAACTCAGTAAAGGCTGTACATAGCTGATAGGTCGCATACATTTATTAAATGGCATTGTATTCTCTGGCTAGGGTCTGGGCATTGGGTGGGAATTGAACCCAGGGGTTGAATGGCAGGTGAGAAACCTACCACTGAGCCACCAGTGCTCTTGATAAAACTCATGAGTAATGACTCAATTTTGACCAAACTTTTTTTGAAATATTTACCTTGGTTTCATCTACAATGTTTCTTCTGCAAGCTTAGTATAGATGTATAACTGCAAGCTTAGATGCTGTATAACTGCTTAAATCCTTCAAGGGCTTATAGTCTCATTTTTAATGTGGAATTTTTAACAATATAAGCCTGAAAACAGTCAATCCTACTCTAACCCATATACAAAAATAGTGAACCATGTCATTATTATAGGTGTTGACTCCTATCATACTTTTTGATAACTAATTAGTTTAACTAGCTAGCTCGGAAGCTTGTCTTTATACAATTTATTTTATAAAACTAGCTGCATAATATTTTTCACACCTGGCCATTATCATAATTACAAAAAGCTAGTCCAAGTATGTTTCTGTGCTAAGGATCAATGACTCAGACTTACAAACAGCAGCATGAACACTATTGCATTAGAGAAGGATAGGGTGTAATACATAGTTAGTGTTTCCGCTGGTTTACGCGCCCCCCACGTTAATTCACACATCAAGCAACCACACTTGAGGTAGAAACCAGGTTTCTTAGTTTTGGATCCAAAAAAAAAAAAAAAATGCTCTTGTCAGTGCACATACATGTAAGATTACTATGAAACTTGGACACTGGAGATAGCTTGTGAAAGACAATTACACCACACTTAAGGAAAGATACAGCTGGTTCTTGTCCCCCCTTAAGTGTCAAAAGCAAACAAACTGTTAAACCATGACTCAGGCCACAAAGAATGCAAACCCTGAAACAAGTCGGCTAATATTAGAAGCAAGCCACAAGCATATTGTTGTCATGTCTTTGGATAACGTGTGTAAAGAAAAATCAGCCTTGGGGTTTTTTTTTTTTTCTTGCCAAGGGTACTGCAAAGGCTGTTGGGATCCAACAACAAAATGTTTGGCTTTAAGCAGTGAGATATATCTGATTTGCACATTCGTGCAGAGACAGCGACCTAAGAGAATAATTTCAAGAACTGTTAGTATGAGAGATAATGAAGAAAATGGAACTGCAGTTCTCGAAATGACTCTTTCAAGCGATGGGTCTTGCTCAAGTTAGGAAGTTAACATCTACTTTTAAGCCTGGTTTCCTGTCCACTGACTCTGTTTAGTGAAAGCATTTCTAAAATATCAATACGGTGCATTCTTTTCTAAAGCAGTTACACTAGAAATAATCTACAAACTTTGCTTGCCAACAGACGATTCATGCCATGCACCTTGCACGTTACATTGATGGTGGATGTTACCTAAACGAGAGGTCTGATGCAAAAGAAGAACAAGAACCTGAGTAACCGCTGATGTTTCTCTCTGGTCACAAGACACTATGTGAGAGACAGAAAAGAACACTTCTGCATTTGCTGCAGTGAAGGGGAAGTGGGAGGCATGGTTTCCTGTCTCTGATGAAGCTCATTTTGTGCAGTTAGTAAATGTTTTGATATGAATCTGAGATCAGGTTCGTATTTTTCTGAGGTTAAGGTGAAGTTGAGTAAGAACAGCTGATTCTAGGTCAGTACTGGTTCAACAGTACCTATTGTATAGTATATACTGTTCACAAGCTTGATTTAGTGCAGCATTACAACATTTTTTTGCACACTGGATAAGATGATTCTTGCATGTGTAGTCAGTGGTTCCTCCATGAAATACGGTCCCTGATAAAAATATTTTGTAATCTAACGATCTAATTTAAATAAAGCCTACTTGCATCTATCTGCAAATATAATAAAACTAGGATATTCATGATCTTCATAATACCAAATGTTTCATCTGGTACTTTCTGGGTAGGAAAGATGGCATACTCTCCTTCCGCTTTCAGTCAAAGCAACACAAGGCAATCTTTAAAATATGCAGAAGAGGGCAGATAGCGCTTTCTTCAAAGTGTGTTATGCAGCACGAGCCAGAATTCACAAAGATGCACATGTGGGCCTTCAGATGTGTTGGAGGAAGACTTCATCCTCCCCTATTGTTAGCAGCTGTATGATAAGCATGGTTAGCATCTTTGGCTAGATGGTGGAAATTGACAAGTGACCATTTGGGAAGACAATGAGAAAAAAAAACATCCCTAACCACTAAATATTACAACAAAGTTGAGTTTTCTTTTCTTTTCTTTTTTTTTTGTACTTGCTTTCAGTACAATCCTCCCATCCAAAGTTACGTTCCTCCCACGTAACTACATAACTTTCCTATTATTTTTACTCTAGTTAATGAATAATAAGCTAGGGCTGTGGATTGAAATGACCATACTTTGAGCAATCTGAATGGGGATACAAGACTGCCATATGGGGGCTACCATTCCAGTCCAGAGTGCAGTAATATAATCTACAATATACACCTGTGCACTACTGTCAGAGCTGCAGTTTTAGAATATTTATCAACAATGAGATTCATCAGTGCTTAAGATTAAGCATTGATATCCTCTACTTCATCTTCATCATTTAGCTCATTTTACAGTTTCGTTAGGCAAGATTTGACCTTTCCTGCTGTTTTGGTTCGTCTTCCTCTTCCACTCAACGTGTTCAGTAACACAAACACACACACACACACACACCGGATTGGAGGTCATGGCTGGTGTTCTCATGTAGCCTGCAGCCTCGGCCTGATAAAAACATGCTGTGGAATTTTGGCCACTTATTGCTCATTCCTCCTCCCTCCTCTCAGCCACACTGCCAAATATGGGCGCACTCTGATCGCATCAGCTGAAACAAGATGCTTTTTGGTGAGGCCTATCCTAAAACTGTGTGTTTGCGTTTGCACACTCAGCTGACTGTATGGAGGTTGGATTAAAACTGATGACATCACATTTTCCTTTCTTTATGTTTCTAACTTTTTTTTTCGCTCTTCCTGTGGCTGTCTCTCTTTCTTTCTCTCTCGGATTGTCGTTGCTAGCCAGGTCAGCATGATAGTGAATCATTCACCATCTTCGAGGAAGAAAAACTGCCCGGCCCCCTTCCTGCGCTCTACAGCCTGTTGATACCCTCTGCCCTATTCTCTTCGCTAGTATTAATGTCTAACTAAGGTTTAAAAAAAAATTAAGTTAGTTGTACTTGTTTTGTATTTTTTCCACTCTTATCAACCTGAAACAACTTGATTGGAGAGCTGTAATATGTTGCTTTGTTTCATTACTGGATGAAATTGTGTTCTTGCTTTTAGTAGGATGGCATTCAGCAGACCTTGTTAAAGAACTCTGTATGGGTGTGAGTGTGTGTATGCAAGCTCAAGGTCAAGTGCACAGTTAACTGCAACTATGATAAAGGATGACCATAACAATAGCACAATTTAGTTCAATAGCTTTAATCTGCGATGCTATTTGTTTTATGTTTTTAGGCCAGTTATCTGTTTGGTCTGGAGAGTTTTTGTATTGGCTTTGCAAGAATGGACAGAGATTTTGCAGCATACACTTTTATTTTATCAAATGAAATAAATTTTATCAATGTAAAAAAATAATGACGTGAACATTTCTTTCTAATCATTGTGTTGCGGTAAATAAATGCATATAATTTCCTGTCTTCAAACTTAATACAGTCAATGGAATAATAAACATTCTGCCGAGCATATTGGACATTATATATATTGTAAAATGCCATTACATCTCCTGGAATCCTTAGGCTATCATCAAAAAATGTCTCCTCTCTTTAGAGAACAATAAAGACTTTATTAGCAAATAAATAAAGTTAAACTTCTAAAAGTGGGGGGGAAAAGGGAAAAAAGAAAAGGGAGAGAAATAAAAAAAAAAATATTCTAGATGTTGGTTTCCCCTTGAGCCAACAGGGCGGCTCTGGTTCCTTGAGCCTTGGTTCTGCAAGTTGAATGTGCTGGAGGTGCGCTGTGGTGTCTGATGCCAGGATGTTGGCATTGCATCCTTTGGGTGTTCTGAGACTCCATGGATTGGGCTTGTTTGTGGGATCTGGGGAGTCTGGTGCCTTTCTATCATGGGCAGCATTTACATTTTTTCAGTGATTTGAGCTACACTGGCAAAAAACAAACAATTTAGAGCAAAACAGGTGCAAATACATGGAAGAAAACCAAGAGAAAAAAAGAGGGAAGAACAATACAATAGGGAGGAAATTTCTGTACCGTGATGTAGCTAAAGTTGGATGAATAAGAATTTAATTCTAGAGTCCACTGGGTGTAACCACAAGCATCCTTTCTGCCATGTTTAAAATGTCCCAATAACATATTATTATTATTAGTAGTAGTAGTAGTAGTATTATTGTTATTATTATTACCTTAATTATTATAATAATACTTATTATATATTGTGTTGTTGACTGTCCTTTCAATACAACAATAAAGTACCTGTCTGTACCAGACCTGTTTAGATATCAACATGACCAACATTACTCAAAGTAAACACATAAAATGGGCGTGACTATTTGGTGCCAGATGTAAAATCACATAGCTGCGAATTCTAAAATATCTAAAATAAAAATAAAAATGGTACAATGTACAATGACAGGCCTAACCTAGATTCTTTTGCCTCAGTGTACAGGCTGTCATGTTAACATTCATTGCACGTTCCCAGTTCAGAATGTGATCCCGTGCCTTTTGGAACAAAGGGCCTTCGCTACTTACTGCGAGCCTTTTGTCAGACGACAGCCAAAGAAAGAAATTTTCAGAACCCCGCCCCTTCATTCTTTATCCTTAAGACTTGCTGCTTCATGCATAGCTCCTGTTCTCTCTTCTCATCCCATTCATTCCGTTTCAGCCCCTCTCTCTCTCTCTCTCTCTCTCTCTATTTCTGCTTCTCTCCCAGCCTGTGATAAAGTGCCTGAATGCAGCAGTGTGTGTTCTTGCTTGCCCATCAGGCATAGGGAGGGGGCCAAGGCGATAGAGAGAGAGTGAGAGAGAGAGAGAGAGAGAAGAAAGCAGAGATGAAGAAAAGGAATGTGCAGTCCGTTGTGAAATCTAATGGAGGTGGGGGAGGACACGGCAACTTGCACACTCAAGAAGAGTCGCTGTGGGACTTATGATGCATCCTTGCTCCCCCGGTCAGTGGATATTATGACAAAAGGGATGAGCCCCAAATGTCAGATGCTGGATGCTGGTTTTATGGCTTTATTTGTGTTACTGGTCGGTCTAAACTGTAATAATTTGAAGCATGACTTTTATCATTTTTACTTTGTGTATATATGCCGCAGACGAGAAGTTCATTTAGAGTTATCAGCCTGAAAAATTACCAATTAACATCACATCAGATTGGAGGCGTTATGAAGTCTTTACAGAGCATAAGTAGCAGACAC
>JAOVVB010000028.1:5923304-5935075 GCA_028570985.1 Heterobranchus longifilis | reverse complement strand
ATTTAAGTGTGACAAACATGCAAAAGAATAAGAAATCAGGAAGGGGGCAAATAGTTTTTCACACCACTGTAAGTCTACTGTTTCAAGCCCTATCATATCCTATCAGTTCATAATCCAGAACTGTTGGGTTGGCCACAGTGACCCACTTACTGTATGTCTCTCCATCTATGCCCAACCCCCAGCCTTGATACCTATCTATTTTGGCTTTAGACTTTCCATAATTGGATTGAATATTGCATTTTGAATTTGAAATATCTGAAAATATCTAAATTTTGGAATTGTTTGAAAAGTAATGAGCATAGTTGGTTGCTGGATATTCCTAATCAATTGCGAGATGTTTAGAACATCTACAAGGCTGTTTTCCCACTTCTGGTTCAATACACTTTTCTTTTCTCTAAATCACAATCTCTCAATCTCCTCCCCACACACATGAACAGAAGGAGAGAGAGAGTGAGAGAGAGAGGCAGCTGCTACTGAGTTCCCCAGACGCCTTTGTTTTTGTTTAGTAAGCCGCATCATTGGTGGAGGCCTGGGTCTGGAGGGAACAGGGAGTGACAAATGCACAAAGAGACGATGGAGATGGTTGGAGGGGGAGAAATGGTACATGGGCCACATGCCATGGGGCCAAAGCACTCTATCCCCCTTCCCCAAAGCCTGCCTCCCTCTAACACCATTATGTGTTATAAAGGACCTGTCAGTTTTAGAAACACTTAAAACAGAGCAACATTTGTCTGGGTACAGTTTATTCATTTTCTTTCTTTTTTTATTTCTGAATTATTGTAGTTATGCTTCCAGAAGATTATTTTTTTTAATATAATAAAAAATTGCTATAATTTAGTTTAGAAATAAATGCTATCATTTATTTCACTGTTTAATCTGAAAATATAATACATTCAACAGCATTGACTCATCACTATAGATTTTATCAGGGGAGAATAACATTAATCTTTATAGCTAGTGAATTTTTAGAGCAACCAACCAGTTAACAGGCATCCAGCATATAGACTAGCAGCTAGTTTTGTGTGCTTTTGGATGTCCCATTGTTCTACTGTGTTTGATACAGCAGATATACTTTCTGAATATCATTTCCTAGGTTACCTTGGCAGGTTTCGGGAATATTTCCAACTTATATTTACAACAACAACAAAAAAAAAACAGACATAAGACTTGAAACTAAATCAGTTTGGGAAAAAAAGCAAGACACGTTTTTCTCCTTTTTCTCACCCACTGCACACCCGTTTCTGATATACAGACATTAGCCAAACCGCAATCCTCTTGACTGTGGAGCATTATAGTCCACTTTAAGGTAACAAAACACAGCCCTGACAACCCTCTCATTAACCTCCCTGTCCACTGTTCCTCCTTTACTGAAAAGGATGATTAAGAGCAAGTATGGAGCAGAGTGATTCCTGCCCCAGTGGATCTCTCTTAGTGCATGTTGCAGTTCCTAAGTTTGACCGGGTTCAAAAATAAATCTATGGAAACAAAATGGGACACTAAGCCTGCTGTTGCACAATTGCACTGCATTTAGAGAGGTGACCAAACCAATGAAATAACAGCAGATTTGTCAAAATTTATGAAAATTATTGTTCTCTCAAAAGAAGTACATAGAATTTAAACAGAATTTAATGTACTGAATGATTGCATTTTTAACAGCTGATAAATGCAGGTGAGGCTCTGCTCCATCAGCTCCTATGGATGATCTTCCACTACCTACAGTATGTGGTATACGCTCATTTTACTCCATTTTGGAGGAACTTCTTCTGACATAACCATTATTCTGGTTAGTTGATGCTATGCTTAAACTTCAACCCAACTCTTTTTCGAAACCAAAATTGGCATTATGTTTTTTTGTTTTTGTTTTCAAGTTAATTGAACTATATAGACTAAATCTATTTTTGTTTGCACACACACACACACACACACACACACACACACACATACACACACCTTCTCAAAAAGGTGTGATATGTCCCACCTAAACAGAAGCAGGTCATGACTCTTATGTCGCTCTTACACTCTCCCTAAATTATCACAGTTGTTAGGTTTAAACCCCTTTCCTGATCCTGTGCCATAATCCTTTTGGACAAAATTTGCAAGGGTGGAGTCACATCATGGCATCAAAGAAATGGGCAAATTTAAACTCCCAATGCAAACTAAAGGGAGCCCTCAGAAATGCATGGTTCTGCACCATTTACCTTCTTAAAATTCTGCCTTGATTACTTGAAAATGCATTTATGTAGCTATGTTAATGATAACCATGTGTTTGCTGCTTAGAAAAAAAGCATGTCAGATTACAAAAAAAAGAAGAAGAAGAAAGATAAAAAGCTGGCATTACAATCATCCAATTGTTACACAGACATAACGCCTTGAGTAAATAAACGAAGCCCATTTCAGAAATTCTTCATGTCATCCCTCATAAAAAGCAACATTCACAGAGAATAATAATCAGCAATTATTTGGACTGAATTATAAGCCTTACTAAGAGAATATTTGTCCATAGAGCAGTAGACCTGAAGTAGTGGGCTACATGAGCAGTAATTCATCATTATAAACCACTGTGTAATAAAGGAAAAACAATTATCAAATTAAAAGCATTATATGCTTCACTGCACATGGACAGAACCTTTCCCATCATGGTTTTCAGCTCAGCCATGTAAACATTAGTCACTCTCAACTGAGAAATACTGAGGGAGCAACTCTTTCATGCTAATGAAGATACTAATGAATCATCAGTTTCCACATTGATATATTTCATTTAAAGGAATCTTTCAACTAATATATTATAGAATATTTATATTTATTTCCAATATAATACCAATCGTATATGTCATTTAAAGGAATATTTCAACTATTAGTTAAAACATTTCAGCTAATCTTTTTATTGTTGTTGTTTAGCTTTTTTTTTTTAGTTATTGTGGTTATAGTTATTAGGTATTGTGCAAATGCATGATTCATAAAATAAGTTTTTGTTTTCCTAAACTTTCGTTTAAAACACAATGTTAATGATGCTAACAAATAGCTAACAGCAATCCTTCACACATGTCGATGTTCTGAAAATGTGGATGTAACAGGATTATTCTTAATTTTCAGTAATCAAAAGCTATAACATAATACAAGTGTGTTCACTAATGTTATCATAATCACCCAGGAAGGAACTGAAAATTCAATCAAAAAGAACTCAAATATTATCATCCAGTAAATTTTTAAAATTACTATAGTCACTCGTTAGTATGATGCAAGGCAGCGTGGTGGCGTAGTGGCGTAGTGGTTACCACTGTCGACTAAAACCTCCAGGGTTTGATTCCCAGCTAGTGTGCTTGGTGAGTTTCCTCCGGGTACTCCAGTTTCCTCCCACAGTCCAAATACATGCAGATTAGGTTAATTGCCGTTCCCAAATTGTCCAGGGTGTGTGTGTGTGTGTGTGTGTGCTCTAAGATGGATTGATAGAGTAGGTTGACAGTCGTTTCCAAATTGTATGAATAGGTGGGTGATTGGGTGTGTGTTGTGTTGTGCCCTCCAATGGGTTGGCACTTCACCCAGGGTGTATTCTGCCTTGTGCCCCAAGGTCCCTGTGATTCTGCACAGGATACGCAGTATAGATAATGGATGTTGATTTTTTTGGAGAGAAACAATTCTTCTCTTTTATTATCTGTTCACGATAATAATTGTGTTATTATACCTTTCCAAAAGATAATGCCTTAGGATGAAATGTTCCTGGGAATGGATTGCAACACCATTAGCAATAATAATCTCTTAGTAGAACTCTCTACTGCTTGGCAATATGTCCTCAGCCTTGCTTTCTTCGTCTGCAAAAGAATGCCTAGAGCTTCTGTTAAATAGCGCCAGTGCTCTGCCGTTCCTGTGGCAACAGCAGAGATACTTTGGCGCGCATCATGCACAAGATAGCGGTCCCAAATATGGAGCAACATTCTTTTGCAGCCATCATGACTCGATGTGTGTGTGTGTGTGTGTTTAATGCTAGGCAGTGAGGCGAGTTGATGCAGTGTGAGCGAGAGAATAGGTGGGTGAACTGTTGCTAAGAAACCGATGCTGCAAAAGGAGCTAAATGGAAAGTCACACGGCTCTCAGTGGCAATAAGAGCGGCCCGTAGGCGAATGAGTTGCCCGTGTTTGTATTCTGGTTCAGGAGCAACTCTCAATCACAGAGTCCTAATCCTAACCTGAATGCAAAGCCGATCTCAGCTCAGTAAATAAAGGGTGCTGATGTTACATTTGAACAGAAACTGAGTAGTTTGAGCGGTTCAAACTGACCAATTATGAGATTTCCAAACTGGTATAAAATATCTCATGGAAAATGGAACAGCCTGGTTCAATCCAGCTGAAACAATTTTGTCATTATGTATCTTAGATTTCAGTAGCCTTACTCTTTTGAAGTCTTTTGTAATTAGATTAAACTTGTTAGTGCACCACATTTACTTTCCTTCAAACCTAATTTAGTGTTCAGAGAAAGCAAAACATATGCGCAGAAACTCTTTTTGAACAAATGTGACCATTTTTTCCCAGAGGATAATGGAAAGAAAAGAGTGAAAAGTGCAAGAGAGAAGGCAAAACCCAACATCAGGAAAACCCTTGGTTTTAACATTTGAATAGAAGTAGATGGAGATCTCCATGGAGAGTTCAGGACATAATCCAATTTGGGATGAATCTTAAATCGCTTGGCCCACAAGAGTATTATGTAAGATCCCGGACTGGGAGTTTCGCAAGATGGTTAATGGGACATCACCTGCCACCATGATAAGTAAGTAAGTAAAACGCTGTAGAAACAGCTGGTGGAATGTCTCATTCTAAATCAAGCCTTTAGCTTTGACCTAAGAGACAGTTCATTTATACTATTTAGATAAAGCAGGTTTCTTCTTACACACTTTCCACTTCTCCAGTGAAGTATGACATATTTTCCTTAGGATATACTAAACCCAAATGTGGGATCAATCAACCCTCGCCGCAGAAGTGCTGGTGTCAGGTTAGCACGGCCAGCAGCCTTAAGTCTGTGATTATAGAGAGCTGGCTGAGGATGGGTTGTGGGAAAGTTATCATTCCAAAGACACAGTGAGAACAAATGAGGCAAGGAATTCTTTCCCATGAATCTGCTCCATTTAATGTGATTAGGGCCAGCAGCACACTTAAGAGCACATACATACACACTCTCACACACAAACCACCAGAATAATGTAATTGGCACATGAGGAGCATGTATAATGCATACGTTTCTCGATGGCTCCTACAAAAATATACAAACCTTCTTAAGGATTTGAATGAAGGAGGAAGTATAAAGGAGGATGCTCATGTGCGTCACGAGTTAAACATACAAATGCAACAAGCATTTACAAAATCCATTCCCACTGACCCTTAATCCTAATAAACAATCTATTTTATATTACTTAGTCAAACCAAAATTCTCAAGGGAAGGAATGTAGGCTTTGGGGAAAAAATTGATTCAGTTATGCATCCAAGCTGCCAACAGATATACACTGCGATTTCTCTATGCTTTATAAATAATCCTAGATTATGCTGAGCCACTTAGTTTCAAAGAGTTTATGAAAAAGACAAAATGTTAGATTGATGATCTTTAAGGATGAAAGAACTTACCCATCGTATTAAGTTTTCAGGAGTCTGGGAATCTGGTGCTTTAATGAAGTGAGTGGAGGTCCTGCACAACAAAACAAAAGTGCTGTTCCAGTTTGTGCCCACTGTCCCGGCTCGGGTCACTTCAATGACGTCGCTGCTTGGGGGCACACACATGGGGCCTCTTCAGTCACAAAGGAGTGTGGAGGGGAGCTTGGGTATTGCAACAAGTGCTATCCTGAAGTTCTTTTCAGCTTTAAAAATGCATTCCATTAGTAGTGCATGTGATAATGAGACGTGATGTGACATATTGGTTCTGGTATGTTCTGCTTTTAATGCTGTCTCTTAAAACATCAGATGAAGAAAAAAATGCAAGTATTGACATTTATCATGGTAGAAATAGCATACTTATGAATTTGGTGATTTAGGATTTTAAATCCTAGTCATATTTAATGCATTATTTCTAAATGGAGTTCAATGCAATCTACTTTACAGCCAGAAAAACTCCTAAACTCCACCTAAAGTCCCCTCTCTTAGGAACCAAACACCACCCGAGTAAATTTGGGTTGTGAACACATACGAGATTGTACAGGGTAAGAATGACTGCTCGGAGAGCGCAAGGGAATATAAATTGCCGGATGCTCAGGAAAAAAAGTAGCCATGGAAACTAGAATCCGGGCTGGCTGGGAACTCTATTCAAGTTTAGGACGTCTGGCAGAATGCCGAAGGTTCCCCGAATGGGCAAACACACTGATGAGCCAAGGCTCCTAAATACTGCAGCCTGAAGAGCAAATCTCCACCGTTTCTATCTGCCTACACACTATTTCCTCACTACACAAATGACAAATCACATATCTCCCAGTCTTATAGATTTTCATTTTAAATGAAAGTGCAGTAAAACCATAGTGTTCACATTAGCACATTTAATCACCCAACTGACAGTCAAACAATTGACAGCTCATAACACATTCAGACATTCCATTAGTAACATAAACCTAATCCAGTGCATTTTATTACAAAACTCTTTCTTTATCATACAAGAACAAGCAGTCAGATTGGCCACAAAAGAGTATCCATGAACAGGAAAAGTAGGAAAGGGAAAAAATGGACTGAAATGTGATGGAAGCTCTGTCCTAGTTAGTGAGAATGAGCTCTGAGATTTCGATGCATATGATATCTTCTTCGTTCATAGATTTGGAGAAGCAGAAGAAAAAGTAAAATAAAATAAAAAATTATGTCAGGTGTTAACAAAAGGAACTGGACAGAACTTTTTCATAGTCGAAAAGCAGAGTGTCATGAGAGAGCCTTTGAGTCTAGGATTGCCCTACTGAAACAGAAAATATTTTTTATTTTAAAAGGGTTAGACTAATAAGAACAACAAATACTCTTTTTTTTTTTTAACAGGACCAAAAGATCATTATAAATGCAAATATATTTGCACAATATTCAGACTATCACCTCAATATGACAAAAGAAATGTGCTTAACAGGAAATGCTTAAAAAATAGGATACATGCTCTATTGTGTGAAAGTAGTAGTGGAGTAGCTCTACAGGTTTAATGGTATTACAGGCCAGTATTTGGGCTGCTTGCGGTCACAGTTGCGGTCAAACGTGAGCTGCATAGCCGTTTCCATGCCTTGGATCTTGGCCGCATCTTTTCCGTAGAGTCGCTTCATCTCGGCACTCCTTCTCTCGCCCGGACGCTCAGCAGGGGCTTCGGCAGTCCGCCGCCAAGAACGGTGCAGGTCCTGATCGGCTGGTACGTAGGCTTCATGTCGCTTTGCTTCCATCTGCTGTTGCCTCTCTGTAAAACAAGATAAAAAGCTGGCGCTGTAACAAGTGCAAAATAGTCAAAATAAAAGATAAAGAGAATCTGGGCAAGAATCAGATTTACACAACTGTAACAAAAATCAGCCAAACAATGGTGTCCAAAGTGTCTATCTTTGCTCAAGTGTCCTACCCATGAGCCAGATCTCCTCTATCATACATCAACTACAACTGGGGACACTGAAAACAATCACATTTGAAACATGAAGTCAGCCACCTGGATAATCTTAAATTGCTGCTAAAGCCATCTCACAGAGCAGCATTGGAGCAAAAACTGCTATCTATAATATTTTGCATTGACAAGACCAAGGATGACAACGACTGGTTAATGTCACCGTCACAGAGCAGTTTTGGCATGAATGAAAAAAATTGTTCCTTGGGTGGCAAATAATTTTTTAGGTATATCTGTTTGCATTTGAGGTGGTAAAATGTTGCAGTTCCTCCGAAAACCTATAATGGTTTTGCGCTCTAAACTATTTACACTTTGGCAGGCAGCATCTTGTGTGGTCAAAACAAATAATGTGTTTAGATACTGTAATGAAAGAAAAAATAAATTATCTAAAAATGAATTTTTTTTTATAAATTTTTTTTCTGTGGATTTTCACGATATTCTCTCTAATTTAGTCGTAGTGCGAGAGTGCTAGAGTTGCTTTTTTGATGCATCCTAAGCAACACTGGGATGCATAGGCCACATCAAGACCTGTGGGACTTGATGCAGCATGTGATGAAGTGGTAAACTTATCACCCCAGTCATTTCAATGCAAAAAAAAAAAAAAAGATCCTTCTTTTTTATGCACACATACTCAGCTCCTCTTTGTGGCGCTCGGTCTGAGCAAAGTATTGCCGCAGCTCGGCCGTAATGTCCATTTTGCTGACATCATATTCAAGCTCACTTTCCTCTGAGCTCTCAGACCCTTCCTCAATCTCCGGGATGCCTTCTTCTTTCTTCTTCCGTCTCCTTATTTGAGTGGGGACAGTCTCTTCAACCTGCCAATCTGTGTAGCGACATGAAGGGGTAGGAAACACAGGGTACAGAGCAGGGTTATACGCAGCCTGTATGGCCTTGCTGTAAGCCCGCCGGTGCCTCTGGTACCAGCTCATAGCCTGCTGGTAATGCTGCCAGTAACGGGCATAGACTGGGTGGGTGTACCACAGGTCCGTGTCCTCCTGGCTGTCCTGTTTGGGGACAAAAATGACCAACAAGGATCATACATGTTAACCCGCAAATTTTTTTTGGTAAGTGTATTAGTGTAGGAGCCAGAACAAAAAGTTATGTTGAATTAGTCTTTAAACAGGACTTATTTCACACTTAAACTATTTAGAAGAGAATAAAAATAAGGTTTCAAACAAACAACTGGAATATACATTTTCGCATACATGCTGGCTGCATCCCAATCGCCTCCCCTTTTGACTAGATAGTGCACTACACAGCGAGTGAAACCCGTTACATCAGTGCCACCACAGCGCCCTCTGTAGGGAGTCTGGAGGATAATGAGATACAGCCGCGTTTACACAGGCTAGGCTAGTTTACGCAATGATTTAAAAAAAAAAAAAAACTTACCATAATACCGATGTGAGTTTGCTGAATAAATTAGAAGAATTTAAAGATAGACAATGAGTGTTTATTTATTTATTGAAAAGAAAATTCGCCAAAGAGAAATAACGTTAACGTATATCACGCTCAGACTTCTCAGCGATATAAACTATTGCGCTTCCGGTACGCTGGAATTATGGGAAAATACCCGCCATGTTAAAAGACCAGCCTTGGCATCTGCATTACAATACAGTATGTGTTTTAACAATGTGTGTGTGTGTGTGTGTGTGTGTGTGTGTGTTTAAATAATATGTTATTATTGTCAGCGTCACAGCATAATGTGATTACATAAAATGCATTATGTGGTCGGTTTTTTCCCCCTTTTTTTTAACCAGTGGAACATGTTCGCCGCCTGGCGGTCGGATTGGCACATTATCTCCACTACAGACAAAAAGGCTATAGAATTCATTCTACATTTTATTCGGATATAAATCTCTAAAGCGCTAAAGGATTACTTTACAAATTAATTAATCATGACTAGGGTGAATTTATGCGTGAACATAAACATATGTACAGGAGCCATAAGTATAGAAACCACTGACAGTATTATTAAGAAAAACAGGGTTTATACTTTTGTTTTTCAAATTAAAATAACCAAAACAACATATACGACATGAAACAGAATATGAAATGCATATTCGGTTTAACTGAATAACGTCTTGAACGGTTTAACAGTTTTTAAGTTTCATCTAAGGTTCATTTCATAAAATCCCGCTAGAAGTTCGTATTCTCACGCAGCGCTCTGATTGGTCGTTTTAGTGCCGCTTATGCTTGTCTAGCCAATCCTGTGCAGGATATGTGCTTTATGAGGGAAGGAAATTACCTTCCCACCCGTATTAATATGGATCCCGTATGAAGTGCAACGCTCTGATTGGTCGGTTTACTCCCGTTTTCGAGCATTCGTCCAATATAGTGCAAGGAGGTGGGCTTTGTCAGAATAAGGGTAGGGAAAAAATCTACTCGAATACTCACTTCTGCGTGACGACAGGCGCGTAGTTTGATGACGAAGAACACAAGTGACCCGACGACGGGAAGATGGCGGAATACCTAGCGTCCATTTTTGGCACAGAGAAAGACAAGTGAGTGAAAAAAAGAAGCCGTTTGTTGTCCAATGCCGCGGCGCATGCCGAAAAATCTAGTTCCATTAAACATATTTGAATAACAGCAATGTGAATTGAGTGAATAGTGAAGCAATAGCTAGAGACGGCGGATATTTTAATTGTTCGTGTGTGGAAAGCTAAGCTAATGCAGCGCTAGCTAGCGAACAGGCTGCAGCAGGGAGCGCGTGCGTTTCAGAAGCCAGGATTTGATCAGAATTAAGTTCTCTCAATGAGTTCTGTCTTTTATTACACACTTTTGGTGAAAATCTGATAAAAATGAACTGTATGTGACTTCAGTCTAAATTTTACAAAAACTACACACACCAGGTTAGCCATGCCATGGTAGCCACTCTTAATTCGAAATGGTTTTCATTGGGCTGATAATCAGAGATGCTAGCTGTATTTCTAAAATATTTTTTAAAATAAATTCAAACCTTTTCTGTTACATTAACCCTGTTTATGCAATATACATTATGTTCATTTATTGAATAGTTTAAAACGAAAATGAGTCAAGCTGTTGGAAATTAAAATCACATAACCTTGTTTTTGTTTGTGCATCTTGTTTTTTCTTCCCCCTCAATCTCTCAGAGTCAACTGCTCTTTCTACTTTAAGATTGGAGCATGTCGACATGGAGATCGATGCTCCAGACTCCACAATAAACCAACTTTTAGCCAGGTATGCTATTGTTTATCTCAGTGTGAAATAAACTCTCATTTTTCTCTTGATCATCTTTACCACCTCCACCAGGGCTTATAGATATTAGAGCAGGGAGTCACTAGTCACCACCCGATACTATATTATCAGGATGCCTAGGTGCAGATTAATATTTTATAACATTTTTATAAATATCACAATTCAATAAAAAAAAATCCTAGATTTTATTTCTCAAATTGAACCCGGGCCTTCCGCATGGCAGGTGAGAAACCTACCACTGAGCCACGATGCCCCTTTATAATTTTAAGACTATGAAACTTTAGCAAAAAAAATTCCCATAACTCTAAAATTTGGTTCTATTCAGCACCATCACAAATTAATTGAACACGAGTAATTATATGTAGTCCATTCCTTATATATATTTTTATAGTTTTCTCACTTAAAACACAATACAAAATGATCTCAAATACATAAGTTTAACATTTAACTAAAAATTAAATTAAGCAACAAAAAAGCTACATTTTACTGAGCAGCATATATCTCTATCATCCACTTTATTATTTTTAAACAAGCTTGACAAATGATTTACTGATGAAAATGTATATTAATAGTACCGCCCGTAGGCTTATAAAGAAAGAATGATGTTTTACCGTGATAACATGGCCATGAGTGGCTTCTACCATGAGTACGTAATACGGGTTAAAATGCAGATCGGAGGCTTTTAAACAGAAGCTCATGCACTGGGGACAGAATCGATTGTGTCCAAGGCTGATCAAAAGAATCTGAACTAGGGCTGCAACTAATGATTATTTTAATAATCGATTAATCTGTCGATTATTTTTTCGATTAATCGGATAAAACCCAAAAATCAAGAAAAGCATTCATTTCCAACCATTTATTCAAAAACAGAACAAAAATCTTTAGAAAGTGCACAAGCATATGTTGCTCCTTGAGCTGTTATAATAATAATAAAATAAAATAAAAATGGACTAACAAAAAACATGTATGCT
>JAOVVB010000028.1:5907026-5921133 GCA_028570985.1 Heterobranchus longifilis | reverse complement strand
TATAGTAAACAGTACACGCGTGCACGGATGTTGATTATACCAGTAAGAGACGCGCACTAGGACCCAGCAGCCTCCGCTATGTATCTTTCCTCTACTTCCGCTCGTATTTAAAAAAAAAACTTTCTGCTCCGCCCTGTCTGAGGTACCGAACTCTGCTAGCATCAGTGCGCGAGACCGAGTGTGTTCACTCCACTCCGCGCTTAACTAAAGTTTTTTTTACTAATCAAATGTCTCCGCGTCACGCGACACAACGAATCGATTATAAAATTCGTTGCCAGCGCTTTTATTAATCGTTTATCGATTCGTTGTTGCAGCCCCCCCGACACCATCTTACTTAGTCGCTCTCGGACCAGGTTTGTTCCTTACCCTGATGCGATTGCTTTATTCTCACGTAGAGGAGGAGAACATACAGGTTTGAATCAAATGGACAGCATTCATGATAACATTCTTGGTCTATGTTTCCGTTCCCAGATGTTACATTGACACAAATCTCATCATTCTTTAAGAGCCAGTTTATAATGTCCTACATTAGATGTACAACACTGTGCAAAAGTCTTGAGTCAGCCCTCATTTTTTTCCCATAAAAATGACTGCATAGTTGCTAAAAATTACAACCCTCAGCAGCAACCTCTTTTCTCCTCTCGTCTATTCCAACCACCCAGCGGTATACTAATGAGCGGCCTGATCATCTGTCATTATCTGCCCCTGTTTCTCACTGATTCATGCCTTAAGCAAGATGTTTTTATTTTAAGCTTGAATGATTCATAAGTAAGCGGCAGAGTGGTGTAGTGGTTCGTACCATGGCCTCACACTTCCAGCGTGGAGGGTTCGATTCCCGACTCAGGTCTGTGTGAATGGAGTTCTCCAGTTTCCTTCCACAGTCCAAAGACATGCAGAGATTAGGTATGAGAGACTGGTACAAGTGTGCCGGATCCAAAAGCTTTGCTGGCACTCTATTCTCCTGTAATCATTTTCTGGTCTCATGCTGTTGCTGTGACGTGATGATGCTTGCACCACTAAGATGACTCGGCCACATCGGCTAAATGATTCACCAACCAGATAATATTTGGTGTTGAAATCCTGGCTACAGCTACAAGGACCTTGCAACACAGCAAGTTCTTGGCCCAGTTGTAGGTCACTTTAGATAAGAGCTAAATGCCATACACAAAGAGGATTTTATATATATTTTTAAAATAGGAATTCATAGTGAATTGACAGCTGTGTGTATGTACTGTATATGTGGAAACACCATTTATTATAGACAAAGCCAAGTTCTGTATACTGATCTTGAATTGTGTTTAGCTTGAGCATGTTTTTTTATTTCTCTCTCTCTCTCTCTCTCTGCAGACCATCTTGATCCAAAACATCTACCGTAACCCTCAGAACAGCGCTCAGACAGCTGATGCCTCTCGCTGTAAGTCCAGTTATCGCTATTCACATGTTATTCAGATGAACTTGTGCACACTTGCAGCTGTGTGATTAGTAATTAGCAAAGCCACTTTTGTTCCTAGGTGCCGTGAGCGATGTGGAAATGCAGGAGCATTATGACGAGTTTTTCGAGGTAAGTGCATGCGCGCCATATTAAAAAAAAATTGCAGTTGTTTTGATTTTGCACATTTTTAATGGGCTCATTCCTCATTTGTAGGAAGTCTTTACGGAAATGGAAGAGAAGTATGGTGAGGTGGAGGAGATGAACGTGTGTGATAATCTTGGCGATCACCTCGTCGGCAACGTTTACGTGAAGGTGAGCGACTAAAACACGGATATAGCTGTTACAGGAACACACTTTGTGTTTCTGTGATATATATTCTTGTGCAAGTTTTTGCTAAGTGTTATTGCTGTATCTTCACTCAACTTTACAAATGATCGATACACACATGAATGAATGAAGAAGCAAATGTTAAGTTTGTAAGAAAATGGCACAGCTGTGTAATGTGTACAGTAGTAAGTTTGAATGTCAGGATGGTGTGATTGAATGCAGAAGTGTCCTCCTTGCATACATCAATTTGCCAATTATGATTTTATTTATATTGTCAACATACACATTTAGTTGCATTTTACGTACTTTAACGTTATGTAAGTTCTCTGAGACAAATTTGTTCCCTTTTCTCGTTTATGTTACTCCAGCTATAAGCAGTCACTCCCTCATAAGCCTCCATTTAGTTTTTATTGAATTTTTTCTGATTCATATTTTCTTTTTCACTTTCCTGTGCTCTCAGGGAAACTCATCATTTTATTTATTTACTAGATGTTCCCGCGTTCACGATGAATTTAGTCAATACCATCTGTTGAACTTTGGAATGAGCTAAAATTTGTGTTACCGTGAAGTTCGTGGAATGAGGGTGTGAGATTAAGTTGATTTTAATTGCACACCCATAAGCAATTGAAAATTTACAGCATCAATTTTAGTTTAGTTAAAACAAAGCCTATATGGAACCTCAGGCTCAGCCAAATACAAATGGGGTAAAAACCCCATTAAAATGAGTTCAGTAGTTTTTAAGATAATGCGTGGACTGACTGTCAGACGAAAATTCCAAAGACCATCTTGATGTGTTCTATTACACATCTTACATCCACCCATATTATTGTTTTGCAATTATCTTCAATGTACACGACAACTCTAGCGTTCTATTATATGTATAGATTTATTTATTTTTTATTATCCAATGTAGACTATGTACCGCGTGGAAAAACATGCGTGTGCTACGAAGGCTGTTCAAGTCAGATTTCTGCCTATTTTTTTTTTTGTTGAATGAACACAACAGCGATCGACATTTACAAAAGTCTCCAAGCCCAGTACGGTGTAGAAGGGTCTTAGCTACAGTAAAACATTTGAATGGTGCGAAGGTTTTAAAGAAGACTACATCCGTGATTGACGATCCCGGTGGAGGTGGCTCGGAGCCCACTGTAGTCACCGACTACAGTGCAGAAGAAATGTCTGTTGGAAATCTACACACAATAATTCACCAACACCACCTGCAGGATCATGTCTGAGATTTATCGTTTTGACCTCACTCTAAGCCATTTCTACATATTTACTGTATATTGTCAAAGGAGTTCCTGTGAGGCCAGCGTTTCAGACGTGAAGCAGGCAGTCTGATCATGGCTCCGGTGTACTGAGAACTTCTGATCCAAGCATTAGTGAAACTCTGGGATAAGTGCATTAGTGTAGTATAGAAATAAAGTTAGTTTTTACTCTCATAACTGTACTTTGTTCTAATGTTTAAGTCGCGGTTTGATTTGAACGGCCCTCATACGAAGAGTATTTTAATAGAAACTTTTTAAATAATCAGAGCTGCTGTTGCAGAATATTAATCACCATCGTCTGCCCACCACGTATAAGAATTTAGTAACGCTGTAGTATAAATAATGACAAACTGGCTTTGATCCTCAGTACTTTAGACCAATTTAACTCTAATTTAAAATCTTTCTTTCTCTCTCGTGTGTTTGAATAGTTCCGGCATGAGGAAGATGCCGAGAAAGCTGTGATGGACCTGAATAACCGCTGGTTCAACGGCCAGCCTATCCATGCCGAACTCTCCCCGGTGACTGACTTCAGAGAAGCCTGCTGCAGGCAGTATGAAATGGGGTCAGTATAACGAGGTTGACGGAATACTGTAACAAAAAGAAAAAACTGCATTTATGAGTAAACCTCACTTCAAGCCACTTCATACGGAACACACCTGTAGGATGTTGTTTAAGGGTTTAGTTAATTAAAGTAATAATATTACATGGCTGTGTCTAAAATTGGAAAGCAGCAACAGTAGAACTCTGTTCATGCTTACTGCAAGCTGTATCAATAAAGTGCAGCTGTAGAGCACATGGCATTTCTCACAGCTCTGATAATTTCATACCATCCTCACAAGGCAGCAGGTGGATGTGTTTAATAGACACGTAAATCTCGTTCCTAATTCCTATACAACCTCTACTAGCTTTGCTCAAGCCAATAAACAGGTTTTAGTATAATATCCTTTTTTTAACAACCAAATCTGAATGTTGGTTTTTGTTCTACACTAAATACTGTGTAAAAGTGTATGCGGTGTCGGTCACCTCTTGCACTACGCTCAAGTGACTTCCTTCCTGACCTTCCTTTGAGTTGGGTTTTGTCTACTGATTTTTTTCTAATGTTAAGAATAACTAAAAGATACACAAAACCTGCTTTGACTGTTTAAACTAGGAATGTCCAGCAGTCTGTGCAACTGCATAAAAACCCGGCTTGTATCTGATTTTTTTATTTATTTATTTATTTTATAGAATTCTGCAAAATAGTTTCAGAACTTAAATCCTAAAGAATTAGGGCACTGTAGCTTTTTTTTCTTTTTTTCCCCCCCAACCAATGCCTGTACCTATCTCACTGCAACATGTTGTCTCTCCACAGGGAGTGCACTCGAGGCGGCTTCTGTAACTTCATGCACCTGAAGCCGATCTCTCGTGAGTTGAGAAGGGAACTGTACGGACGCCGTAGGAAAAGGTACAGAAAAAGAACAGCAGCAAAGTTTTGACACAAGCAGAAATGTGACAAGTTATATTGTTCCTTTATTCTTCATGCTATATGCTTGCTTTCTTCAGTTTCTGTGTAAGCCTTGACATGCTGATTTGTGTAATCGTCTAGGCACCGCTCTCGTTCTCGGTCTCGTGAACGCCGCTCTCGCTCGCGGGACCGTGGTCGTCGTGACCGGGAGAGGAGGAGATCAAGGGATCGCGAACGCTCCGGAAGGTTTTGAGTCATGATGTGAACCTGTTTTGGTTTTTACCCTTTGGTGTAGTGCGCTCCCCACCCCGAACGACCAACATTGGACTTTCTATGTACCTTACTTTTACCCCTTTTTTCCCCCCCCTCTTTGTTTTTTTAAGACCACATGTGAAATATGAAAAGCTCAGTTTCTCAATAAAAGTACATTGTTATTAATTTTTGTCCTTGTATTTGGTTTTGTCTTTAATTGCGGTTGTGAGTAGAACTTGTAATATAGCCTTAGTGCATGTGTCAGCTTGGCCTCTACAGTAATGTGTTAATGTACAGAAAAGTGTCACTACTTAGTGTTTTTCTTGGACTTGGAAATGTAAAACTTTCAGGCATGACTTTAAATACCTTTACATGACTTTTACGCATTTAATATGTTGGGTTTTAAATGTCTCAATTTACTGGCTTGATTAGACAAATATAGAACATTTAATCTGCTTTGTTTTGTGGCTTGGCAAGGAGAAACAGACTTCATCAAAGTCTTGTTATAAAACTAGTCTGTGTAGATTAGGGAAGGAAATCATCAGAGCCATCATTAAATTTTATGATCTTACCAAAATGATCTCATGTGAAGTAGCTCATTATGTGACAATCACATTAGAAAGGTTTACACATAGCTTTGTGCCAGAGTTGGATTGAGAGAGCTTACAATTTAAATGTCTCCAGCCAGCAGCAGTTCCATGGTCTGAAACTAACCACAAATAAAGAGTAATCTACTGTTTTTATTCATTTTTTTTTTTATTTACCTTTAATGAATGATACGTATACAGCAAAATGTGTGCTGCACTAAGTAAATGTATACCAACAATGTGTTTCTGCACTTTATGGCTAATCGTTTGGGAACAGCTAAGCATCACACCCATCTGTTTGGTGAACATCTCATTTCAGATTTAGTCCCCCCTTCACTGTTATACTGTCCCTTATATTGGGAGGGCTTTGCACTAGATTTTGGAGTGGGACTGTTGGGATTTGTATTCCTACGCCCATTGGAGTATTAATGTCATATGCATGAGGTCAGACACTGATCTTGGGTGAGCAGGTCTGGGATGCAGATAGTATTGTAGTTCATCCCAAAGGTGTTCAGTGGAGTTGAGACCTAGGCTCTGTGTGGGACATTTGTGCAACCCAAGCTTGCTTTGTGCACAAGCATCCAAGTTTGGGTCTCTTGCTTCCAGGGAAGGGCATTAGTAATGCTACAGCATACAAACACTGTAAAATTGTCTGCTCCTGACTTGGTGACATTTTGGGGAAGGTTCACGTATGGGTATGATGGTCAGGTGATCCTAAACTTGGGAAGGTCCAATATGTGGTAGGTATACTTAATAAACTGGTGAGTGTAGTTAGAAAATAAGCACAGTCATTATTACAGTCATATGTGGTCGTAAGTTACACGCCTTTATTTTAACCAATCACAGAACAGCAACACTGTTTTGAGGGAAAACTTCACAAGAATCGTGTGGCAGTTTAAACGCTTTAATGTGTTAATTTGTAAAAACATCTTCATTTGTTACAAGTACGTTTAGAGTAAGGTATAAAAAAAACATTACTGTATTTATGGAACTTTGGTTCCGGTTTTGCCGTGACGTCACCGCACCCCCCCCCCCCTTTAAATGTAACGACTCACGATTACTTTGTTCATTCTGCTGAAATAATCTGAGCCACTGGGGATTCTCTCATCACATTATCCTGCAATCTTTGTTTAAAACAAGGTAAATTTGCGGGGTTTGTTTTTTTTTTCATTGATAGATTGGTTAAATTAAATTAAATATTCAATACATTCATGGAAATGTATTGTTTTTACAGGTTTGAAGAATTAAAGAGTTAAAAATCTTAAGAGCAATGTTTAACTGCATGCAATAGTGAGAACGTTAATGCAGTTTTGTTGTTATTTATTTCATAGGCTATATAGAATATTGGTTGAGGTGTGTGTATGAATATGGTTTGTTGGTTAGGCTGTAGGATAGCCATATGGAAAACTGCCCAAGTGTACTGAAGCCTGTTACCAGATTTCATCAGATTTTCTTTCAGCTCATGATGATGATGATGTTGTTAAATGAGTATTTAAGTTAATACCTGTCGTTTGTGGTTGCAGAGCTGCTTTTGGATATATTCCTTAAAGTCTTTCTTTTATATATATATATATATATATATATATATATATATATATATACACACCTGTAGGATTATTTTGTTAGTTTGCATTAGTTAAATAGCTTTATAGAAACCGGAGTGTGAAAGGATTTTAACGAATGCGTTATTTCATCGCGCGCACATGGCGAGTTCCCTTTTGGGCGTCCCCCAGGTCTTAAAGCCCGTCCGCAAGCTCGTGAATATGTGGTTTTTGGTTATTTGACACCTGTGTCCCTTATGTGATTTGTATTACTTAATTTTAGACTCTTTTAATCAAATGATATTTAATAAGCTCTATTTTGCTCGCTGTATGCTCTCCGTGGCTTTGTTTTGTTGTGTGTGTGAATATAAAGTTTTGTTTTACTCCAGTCAAAAAGCTGCAGCAATGTTGGACAGTTTGATCAGGATGAATTGTATTACCAAACTTTAAATAAAAAAAAAGAATAAAAAAAGATGTGTATTGTGAACCTCTTGTCTGAAATAAAACTAAAAAGAGAACTGCTGAACAAGTTCAACAACAACAAACAAGAACACTCCAAAGTCCCCTAGTTAACTAAAAATCATCTTGGTATATTCTGCTAAATATTGACCTCATCCTCAAGCCTGTGTAAAGGACGGTCTTCAACACCTGAGCAACCAAATTAACCGGAATCACTAATACTATTATTAGTTTTAGGTGGCACGGTGGCTTAGTCGTTTGCACTGTTGCCTTGTACCTCCAGGGTCTGGGTTCAAATCCCACCTTGGTGTCTGTGGAGTTTGCATTTCTCCCCATGCTTGGTGGGTTTTCTTCAGGTACTGTACTCCGGTTCATGCAGATCAGGCTAAATGACGTTTCCAAATTGCCTGTAGTGTGTGGTGAATGAGCGTGAGTGTGTGCGCCTGTGATGAATCACACCCTGTCCAGGGTGTACAACGTCTCATGCCCCAAGTCTCCTGGGATAGGCTCCAGGCCCTATCCCAGGAGGCCCTACTTTATCCTGTATACAGGATAAAGCAGTATAGATGAGTGAGTGAGTATTAGCATTATGGAGCAAACCTCAGTTATGAGCTACTCAAATATCTATCTAAATACGGACAGCATATTAAATGTCCCACCAAGGGTGAAAGAACATCTAACCACTTCTGTACTATTATTATACTGAGACAGATAGCTCCGTCCCCTATGCAGTTTCCAACATGCTTTCCACTTATAACTAGAAACTACAATCTGGTAGATGTCCTCATGAGGAAATAAACTAGTGGCATTTGACGGGACTGACTGGAGAGAGTCAATTCTCAGTGCCTCAGCAGTTCACACTGTCTCCATGCAACTCCGGGTGCATCAAATCTCTCTTTGGTCTGTGAGCATGGAGTTTGCATGTTTTCCATGTGTTTTGTGGGTTTCCTGAAAGTTGTCCGGTTTCCACCCACAACCCCAAGACCTGAGTTCTTAAATTACCGGTCATTAATGAGTCGGTTGGCATCACACCCACCTATTTTGTGTCTTGAGATCCCTGGGATAGGCTTCTGCAATTACACAAGTTAAGGGTTTTTAAAAAAATATTAATGTGTTTCTAGAAGGTTTGCAAGAAATTCAGCAATGACAAACAATGGTTCGATACAAAACTGAATGAGGCATGAATGAGTCTAGATCCTGTACAGATGCATTAGTATGCTGACTAAGGAAATCAAAGAAACATCTTCCAATGACTATAGGGCAGGTTGGATAGTCCTTCAACACTTCAAAAGACTTTCCTCTTACTTGTTTGGATATCAACAACCGGCTGAAGACCTGAATGAGTATCACTGCAGGTTTAAAAAAAAAAAAACCGGTATGCTCACTTGGCTTTCCCTCATTTAATATCAACACCATCGTATCAGCAAGGATGTAGGAAGCAGGGGTGGTGATAGTTGTTCTTCTTTCAGTTGCTCCAATTACAGATTCACATATTTGAGAGATATGCTCTTCCTGGTACAACCCTTCCCCTTTTATTCGGGCTTGGGATGCTGAGAATGCTTGGTTATGTCATTGCACTGACTTGGGCTAGGGATCCCAGTTTGGGAATTGAACACCAGTCTTTCAGGAAACATGCAGAGATACTCCAACTGTAGCTAAAGTGCAGGCAGGGGTGCTGATGGCTGAACAGGTTAATTTTGAGGGACTGGTGTTGGTCACAGGCTTGCTTCAGTTCACAGATGAGGCAAATGCTTCAGTTTACAATGCAGTCAATATAGAACTGCATTTAATACTGCAACACCTTGATCATGCAAGATCCTATGATAGGATGTTGTCTGAACTAATAAAAACACAAACATCATCTGTAGTCATCCAGGTCAGAGTGTCAGTCTCCACCTGCCAGCAGATCACCAGACAGCCACGAAGGAGCAAGTTAGACTGGACAAATTAATCTCCAGTATTTGCATGCTAAGCACTGGTGCTCCACAGGGGTGCATGTTCTCACCACTGCATTTCTCTTTTTACTATTAACAGCTGCTAACGTATGCAAACTATTTACGCCTGGACAGACTTTTTTTTAAATTTCAAAAGCAGACCTTGAGAAATGAAATTAAATTTAAGAACAGATCCTGAATATACCGATAAGCAGGACATGGTATCTAATCAGTTAATTCCCTTCTTGTCTACTGCATTCAGGATAACTATGCATCCTACCGTTTCTGTCGTAATAGGTAAAAAAGTTGGAATAGGTTTTATGCCCTGCACTTCATATCAATGCTTACACCCTGTGTGTTTGCTTTGGAACTTAATCAAGGCCACCAGTGACGATTCTGTCAATCTACAATTTAGACCTTTTTTAAGGTCTCTATTTTGTAAGCCTACAGCTTATGTAAGGTGATATGCCATAATCCACTACCAAAAAACAGGTATGTCATGTTAGCTAAATCAAGATTGTGTCACTTTTTTCCTATATAGTGTTAAGCTGCAGATACCAGGAAGTGCAGTTGGGTAACTCAAAAGAATCACCAAAAAAAGTTCCTTTAATCTTAAAGAAAAAGTGCAGCCTGAAAAATGAAATGCATTTATTATGTGAGAAGTCATTCTGGAGGTAATTTCTATGTTGGTGCTGTCTTTTTATTATTAGCAATTGTCATAATGAATCATGGGGTGATTTTAGTGGTGCAGTAACAGTGGTGTGTAATAATGGTCAGGCTTTGCTATTAACTCGAAAAATGCGTAGCAAGGGCTTTCTTTCTTACTTGTAATTTCCAGTAATGGTGCCATATTGACTAGTTGATACAGCAAAAACTGTAACTATATACAGTATGTAGCAGTTAAACTTTATAATCACATCAGCATGTCGAAAGTATCCTTTATAATTCTTTTCCAAATATAACTGACTGTCCTAATGACCACTGGTGTGTATTTTTTCTAAGGCAACTGAAGCATGCTGAAAAAAAAGAGCTGGGTTTTCTCAAAGCTGTCCAAGCAGCTGCTGTTTTGCCGCTCAAAGCGTGTTACTTCTGGTTCACTTCCATAAGCAGAAATTACACGTACAGTACTATCATGGATGCATATTATGGAATATAATTTGTTTATGAAGGTGCAGATGGGCAGACCTTGTACTCTGGTGTCAAGGCAGTCAAGTGAGACATGTTCTCTCCGGTGGTTTACTTTACACTGTGCGTTAAACATCAATTCAGCTGGTTTCCATCTAATGTATTAATCCCAGCCAAAGCAAGGATTAAAGCATTTCACTAGTCACTGATTAATTCTGCCCCTGTGGATTTGTGCCAGGTTGTATTTTTATAGGTGTATGTCAAAACTTCAATTTGCTCACAAAAATGTAAGCGATTTGTTAGAATGTTAATCTTTTTGAGCAGAGGTTTGTTCTTAAAATATTTTTGACCAAATTGTTGTTTTTAAAAAGGGACCATTTTTTCCCCCACTATAAACCTGGATGTATAAATCAATATGCTTTGACGTAAAACCGGGGAAGAGGTGTGATGCAATTTTCCTAGTAAAACAGTGTGTGGGAAGGATATGAGTTAACTTCTCCCTTGTTTCCAAACTTGCATGGAGTAATGTGTCTGAGTCCAGAGGGAGGTCTATAATTAGTAATAAGAGCCTGGCTCAAGATTATCAGTATGATGATGATGATGATGATGATGATGATGATCTACTATCAAGATACTATCAATCCGTAGATCTATGATACCTCCCTGTCTCATCTCTTTCAGTGAATCATGCCGTCAGTGCCTTCCACTAAAGAGAACGATCTCTCCAAACCTGCCTGCCCCTTTGCTGGCAAAATGACTAGCAGCAGCACTAGCGTTAGTGACGGAGGTTTCAAGACAAATGGGAATGAGGGCACTGAGAATAACATCGAGAAATGGATTCGTCCTGACCTTCCCAGCAAGTGCACATGGAGCCTGGGAGCACCACACACTGATTCCCCACACACACATATGATCAGGTGAGCAATGTCACATTACTACCTCAGTGCAATTTTCAGAGTTGTATGGAAGTTTGTAAGAAGCCAAAAAAGACCTTTTAGCTGTCACCTATTACCCTAGCGGCACGGTGGTGTAGTGGTCGCCTTGGACCTCCAGGTTCAACATCCTTGAACCCATTAATTAAAAAAAAAAAAATTTTCTTTCTTCTTTTTTTTTATTGATTGATTTTATTTATTGAGGTGGTGGTGCAATAACAAAAATGTTTTCATCTGTTCAGTTTAGATCTGTTTTATTTCTTATGGTACTGTATTGAAAAGCCATACTTTGTATGGGCAGTGGTAGCTCAGAGGGCTAAGGCACTGACTTACCATTGTTGGGCCCTTGAGCAAGGCCCTTAACCCTACCTGCTCCAGGAGCACTATATCATGGCTGACCCTGCGCTCTGACCCGTTATGCTGGGATAAGCGAAGAAGGAATTTCACTGTGCTATAATGTACATGTGACAAATAAAGGCTTAACTTAAATTAAAGACCTATAGAAATCCAATGAATAATAGCACAGGGTACCTCAATTAAGTGGTAGAGACCACTCAATCAGGATTGACCGCTTTTTCAAAAAGATATTGTGACTTTGGCAGCATAGCGGCTTAGCGTTGTCGCCTTGCACCTTCAGGTCCTGGGTTCGATTCCCGTGTCGGGTTTGTGTGCATGGAGTTTGCATTATATCCCCGTGGTGGGTTTCCTCCGGGTTCTCCGGGTTCCTCACATGCAAAGACATGCAGATTAGGCTAATTGGCGTTCCCAAATTGCCCATCGTGTGTGAATGCATGTGTGAATGCTGACCGGAGTTTCTACCACGTTTGTACGAAATGAGAACGAATACGATGGTCACCACTGGCTTTCACGGTTCCAGGTTGGACTACAGAGGTTCCTATAAGGATGGATGGATAGATTGTGACTTAAAATGTGCTCTACCAAAATGTTGAGCAGAATGTTCAAGGGTTAATTTTGTACAGGGTGCCTTCAAACTCTCAATACATAGGCGAAAATTTACACTTTTTAGCTAAATATAACAAGAAAACTTTTACATACAGTATGTTTTTTTAAGAGTCTCTTCCACTTATGATAAATTTTGTGATGAATGAAGACATTGTGCTAAGTGTTATTTTCCTCCATGTGTGCCGGCTTGACAAGGCGTTATTTGTTTTCCTGTTAACGTTTTGCAATCTTGACTTGTCCAAACTTCCACTATGTTAATTCTCTGCATGTTTCTGCACATTTCATCCAGGCACTTGTCTGGTTTAAAAACAATTTTTTAGGTTATACAGTATGTTACTGTTTGTATTTGACTCTATAGTATACTAGTAAGATTTTTATTTTTGTTCTCCCATAAAATGATCTGACTGAACTGTGTATTTTTATGTACTTCATTTGCTTTTTATTCTTGCCACTTAAAGAATAAGTACTCCAAGCATCCTACCCAACATCCTGAGGAAGATTGGGGACACACCAATGGTACGGATTAACAAGATCAACAGGAAATTCGGGCTCAAGTGTGAGCTTTGTGAGTAGCAAGTCAAAACCACTTTCTGTAAAATGTCACCTTTTTAATGTTCCATTAGTTCAGCATTATAAATTGTGTGATTTTTGTGTATGCAGTGGCAAAGTGTGAATTCTTCAATGCTGGCGGCAGTGTTAAAGACAGGATCAGTCTGCGCATGGTTGAGGATGCTGAGAGAGCGGGCATCCTTAATCCTGGAGATACCATCATTGAGCCTACTTCTGGAAACACTGGTAATGACTAGGTGTGGGTCTGAGAGAGAAAGAGTGAGTGATGGAGTGTGTGTATGTCTAATAACAACTGAAGTCAAACAGTGCAGGACAGTTTTGTTGTAGTCAGAATTGTACACTGTGTTTCCGTCTTAGGTATCGGCCTCGCTCTGGCTGCTGCGGTGAAGGGCTACCGCTGCATTATTGTCATGCCTGAAAAAATGAGTATGGAAAAGGTACAACCATCAACAATACAGCTGTGTAAGAGTTGATTTGACTGTATCAAACGGCAAACTGTAAGAAAAGAAACGTTGTGTGTTTAGGTGGACGTGTTGAGAGCTCTAGGTGCGGAGATAGTCCGCACACCCACCAGTGCCCGTTTCGATTCCCCGGAATCCCATGTTGGTGTGGCTTGGCGCCTGAAGAACGAAATCCCCAATTCTCACATCCTGGACCAGTACCGCAATCCCAGCAACCCCCTGGCTCACTATGACACCACCGCTGAGGAAATTCTAGAGCAGTGTGATGGTTAGTGTCGCTTCCCAGTACCAAGCGAAGTGTTCTCAAATTGTACCTTGCCTTTTATACAGTTGCATTTATTTTTATTTATCGATAAACTTTACATATTTTGTCAATTTAAATGAAGAATTTCTTGTATTTATTCTGCTTCTAAGCTCTTTGTCTCTTTGCATAGGAAAAGTAGACATGCTGGTAGCAGGTGCTGGCACTGGGGGAACCATCACTGGTGTAGCCCGCAAGCTGAAGGAGAAATGCCCCAACATTAAGGTGAGTGCGACCACCAATAGTTCCAACTGTATCTGTGTTATGTGCATTCCGTAAAAGCTGACAAACATACATAAAGGCATATAGCCATTAATACTGTAGATTACAGCCGCTAGGTCTCCTATTTAGTCCAACAAAAAAAAGAATGGTGACTATTTTTTTTACGAAATAAATAAAATACACTGCGTTCCAAATTATTACGCAAATGATAACTTTCTCTGATTTTCATAATTAGTCAATGCAAATGACAGTTAGTATAATTTTCTAGTCATCAACTATTAGGGTATAA
>JAOVVB010000028.1:5842959-5877998 GCA_028570985.1 Heterobranchus longifilis | reverse complement strand
ATATAGGATCTGGAGCCAATCCTGGGAACAGTGTGAAGAAATTTGGATACACCCTGGATAAGACATATTCACACACTGTTCCACTGCAACGCGCAATTTGGAGTAGCCACTCTACCCACCAGGTTGTTTTGGAAAGAAACCAAAGAAACTTAAGGAAACGCCTGCAGACTTTGAGAAATCACAGAAACTCAAGCCTGGGAATTAATTAAAAAATCCTGAAGCTGTGAGTCAGCAACGCTACCTGCTGCACCACAGTGTCACACATCGCTGTTATTTGTAAGCATTCAGTATTGTAAATAATTTATGATGAATCACCAAATCATAAGATGTCTAAACACCTATTAATTATCTGATTAGGTGTGCTGTAATACATATGTCCGAGGTGAAAAACACTGCTTTATTGTAAAGTGTAAGTGTAAGATAATAAGAATTGCCCTAACCACAGCCCAAATTTTTAGAGCAATTCAGTCTTAGTCAAGTCAGACGGTTTTCCTGACCGACGCCTTTATTATAAGGTGACTCACATCAGCCAGTATGTCCCTTACAGCCTCTTCTCTCCGGGAAGCACTCCAGAGTACAGTGCAGGTAGCGGCGCCCAGGTCTGTACAGAACTCCGCCTGCTGCTGCAACTGCTCGCGGCTCTCCCATAACCGCTCCCTTAGCGCTAGTTTCTCCTGAGGGCACACCTTACGGTTAGGGTTAGGGCTACAATTTCAAAATTCAGCAAGGTGTATAAAAAAATGGGCACAGAATAAAACAACTATCCAGGCCATATTCCAAGTAGTAGTTTTCATGGAGACCTTCGTACATGTATGATGTATTGTATTTCACTCACCTCTCTCTCTCTCTGGCACTCGGACTGTGCTGCATCGAGGCGGGAGCAGAGGTGCAAACACTCCTGCTTGAGCTGCTGCTGCTGGTTCTGATCCCTAACTGTAAAAACACGTCGCACAGGAATGGGTTTCATGCAGATGTTGTTCTGATAATGCTGTGGAGATGCTGTGTAACAAATCTTCCTGAAATTTTAGGGACTGGGTCAGGATCTAGTAAATGTTAAGGTCATTTAAATTCAAGAAACCATTCAGGTTAAATCCAGTGTCACTTGTAAGCAGTGGTGGGCAAAGTACACAAGTTCCTTACTTGAGTAAAAGTATCAAAAGTACTGGGCTTGTATTAGCTCACAGTAAGTCATAGTAAATAAATCTCTCTCTCTCTGATTCCCGACTGTGACTGTGTGTATTTCGTCACTGCTATTTCATCAGATTGTTTGATTTCAAACACCTGCTACATGATTGAGTGTTTTCCAGGGGGAAAGCAAAGCAAGCAATTACACACAATAGTCTTCTGGTGGCAGTACTCATGCTTCAAATACTACACATCTCTGTGAACACTATGCCATGCAGAAATGTAGTGAAGTAGAAAGTACAGATATTTGTTTCAGGATGTAGTGTAACAAAAGTAGTACATATCCACTAATAAAACTACTAACATAAGTACAGATACATGAAATATATACTTAAATACAGTAATAAAGTAAATATACTTACTTACTTTCCACCTCTGCTTGTAAGTTTGTCATATGATAACCTGTTAATATTTTCTAACGTAAAGCAATTCAGAGCAACACAGATATCCCCTATTTCATAATGGAACAATATAACCATTCCCAACATTCATTCATCTTACGTGTGTCCAAAGAGCGGGCTTTGTGCAGGGCGTCCAGAAAATCACCGTTGATGACCTTAGGCAGAAATTCCCGTAGCTGCATGACCTGCGTGCACAGCCTCTCCAGGTCTCTCTTCTGGACCCAGACAAAACAATCCCCTCCTGGATCCTATAAGGGTTAATCAAAAATACCATAAACATGTTTTTAACACTCTCCTGTCTGCACGGATACTGGAAGGGGATTTGAAACTTTAAATTGATTCTGTGTGTGTGTGTGTGTGTGTGTATGTATGGAGTGCTGCAATGAACTGGAACCCTGTCCAGGATGTTTTCCTTCCACTTTTACACTAACCAGATTAAAACAGTTACTGAAGATGAATGTATGTTTTCATGTTTGTTGCCTTGTTCCTTCTTTTCCCTTTACCAGTCTCATAATTTTTTAAACACTTAACACTGCAACTCCAGAACACAGGATTACATACAGAACATACAGGATTGTACGTGTAGTGTATCTGCATATCTGCCTTTGACTTATTTGTTTAAATTAATTTAAAATATGAATAATTAAGTAATATTTAACATTATGGCTTAGTGGTTAGCACTGTCGCCTTGCACATCCAGGGTCTGGGTTCGATTTTCCCGCCTCGAGTTTGCATGTTATCCCCGTGCTTGGTGTGTATGTGTGTGTGTCCATTGATGCATTGGCACACTGTCCTCATTGGTGCCCCCTCCTCATACCCACATACAAAGGGGCATAAACAATAAGTAAGTCAGTGAGTGAGAACAATAAATATATTACCTAAGTGACATAAACGCACATAAACAGAATAAAATACACAATTAAAAAAAATCAACCTTTGGATTTGTAAATTACGGCTTAAAATTAAAGTGAAACAATGGCGCCATCATGTGGATACGGCGTGTAGGAACTGCAAAAAAAAACCGCAAAACGTGATCGTCACTTATGTTAATTACTTTTTAACACCAGATAAAATGTCATGTTTAGCACTGAATTTGTCTCAAATACGACATTTTGTACTGGCAAATAATATATATATATATATATATATATATATATATATATACACTTTTTTTTTTTTTTTTTACAATTCTGTTCATGCTAGTTAGAAGTTCCTACTTGTAATGAAATGATACAGTAGCTGTAGCTAAGTTCGGTCTGAGCTGACAAATCTAAATTCCTTTTCCATATTGAAATATAGTTCAAAGTTTTTTTTTTTTTTTTGTCGTGATCTAACTGGAAATCGTTTGTATTTTAAATTATTTAGTAAATCTCGATTAAATTGACGCTAGCTAGCTATTTTTAACCGAATGATTTGATATGTGGTGGCTTGTGGTGGCTGATAACTAAACACACAAACCTAGATGTGTAATTTTACCTCTCTTGAGCTCATTGGTGGTACCTTAGTGAAGTCTGACGGTTGCATCTTAACAAACGGCTTCTTGCCGAACTAACCGTTTTATTAGCAAAACGTAAGAGGTAATTTTCTTTGAGGCTGGCAGGTTGTCTAAATGGCTCCCGCTGGTGGCTCTTCTGTGTACTGCATGATTAGCTTCTTTCGGCTCGTGTGCTACCAATGAATTTTCTTTTTCAACCTCCTGAAATGTTAATCTAAAACTGATGTTAATTAACCCTGGTTAGCATTTTATAAGAGTAACAGTGGAAGTAAATAAAGAAAGAAAAGCTTATAGATAATAAAAGAAAGGTTTTGTACATTGGTCAGAACTCGTTCTTTCAGTGATATCTGTACATTTCATACATTGAAGGACCAGAAGGACCAGAGACAACATTTCTGTCTGTATGTCTGTATGTCTTTCCAGACAGATTTTGTCACGGCATCACGCAAAACTGGTTCGACAGAATTTAATGAAACTTGTCTGAAGTTAAACCTGCACAATAAATGAAATCATTATGTTGAGTAAATGGAAAGTTATGAGCAGTTATGCTCCAGATTATAACCTGCAGATTATCGACCGCTGGACAGAATTGAATGAAACTTTTGCAGTACTTGAATATCTGCCTGAAGTTTACCCTGCACCATACGTAAAATCAAAATGTTGAGTAAATACCGATATTATGAAAAGTTATGTACTTTGTTTAATAATCTCTCTTAAAATAAGCTACTTAGTAAGCTAATTGCTCAGTGCGAACAAACACCTACACCAATAGATATTAATTAGAAAAGCTAAACTGAATATTTTCACCGCTGAAATAACAGCTGAGTTGTTTTAAGACAAAACCTAATCTTTATCCGATCTACTTTTTTAGATTTGTCATGTGTGGCAATGAAAGAAGTACTGTAAAACTTAGCATAAACAAGGCGTAAGATACTCAAAATTAGAAAATTGTATTTCTTTGTATTAATAACTTAGGAAAAGAGTCCTGCTATACAGAAAGACAAGCAGACATTTACCTGGGATTCAACATGAAATAATATCACTGATTACATTACGTTTCACCATCCTGGGATGCCACTGTTGTGCCCCCTGAGCAAGCTACAGTGCAAACCGTCGAAACTGTTCAAAAAGGGTGATCCATGAAAACATTGTGAAGTGGATGGTGAAAGGGCAGACCTTGATGCCTGTACAAAGCTGTCCATTCATGCCTTGGCCTACCCTCAGTTGATGAGAATGACCTAACAGAACATTCCAGGGATTAGAATTTTATTCATGTTTACTGTGGTATACATTTATATTCATGGTTTCATTGACATTTCATTGACTTCAACATCATACAATACACTCTGAGACACAGCACATACATAAGCACTTTGGTCAACTTAAAGTTGTATAAATGTATATATAGTATAAAAGTATAAGTGCTATATAAATAAATTATTGATTAATTGGTTGATTGATTGATACATTTACTTTACACTGAAAAGTAAAGGCTTCTCAATGATATGATTTCTATGAGAGTTAGTCTTAAGGTATATGGGTATTTTTTCTCTATATCTGATCTCTATATCACAAATTGCAGGGACTTTTTTTTATCACAAATTGCAGGGAAATTTATCTTCTGTTTTACCATGTAATAAAATCAATAATTAATCATAATTTAAACATTTACGTCAATAAATACATTTAAAAATAGACTCCCATTAAAATGCTGTACATGAGTCACTTTAATTTCCTGCTTCTACAATCCCCATATGTGCTTGCTATGATAGTAATCCCTTTCATATATTAAACATGCTCAGTAATGTTGCTTAGAGAGAACAGATAAGGCTTATGGTGGATTTTATCACATCCGTTTTCAAGCATGCAAAATACAATAACCACTGTGGAGGATGTGTGGACATCTTGTGGACACTGCAAGTACCAACTGCAAAAAAGCACAGTCACTCTTAATTACTCATTAATTCAATACAACTAATGCTGTATTGGGCTAAATACAGGTTTTCACACTGAATTTGTCTCCAGGACAGGATTTTGCACTGGCAAAATGTTTTAGTTTAAAATTTGTTATCTATTGCAGACAGAACTTAAATTAGACACCAGTAATAAAATGGTTTAACTACTTTAGCTTTCAGTTCAGTCTGAGTTAACTTTTTTTCCAACAGTTAGATAAATTTTAAACTTGGGGTTTTCTGTCTTCAGACTGTCACCTGTTTGGTCCCCTAAAAGCACCCCTAGAAGGACAAAAGTTCACTTCTGATGAAGTGAAGACAGTGGTGCATTTGTGGCTCGCAGCTCAGCCTAAAACATTTTTTGTATATATATATATACATACAACATTGATGTATATACTGTATATTTGTAGATAATAAACTGCATTTAATACTTACTGCATCTATCTATCAATCTATCTATGTGGAAATCCAAATCCGAATAGTATAATCCATGTCGATTTTTCGCCCCTCCCGGAACACACAGTGTACACACTCCACTCCAGGATTTCCGTGTAACCCGTTGAAGTTTCAGAGTGCGCGCGATTGTCTTTTGTTGTCTGAGCACGCGCCTCTCCGCGCTCTACGGCTGTGCTCGGGGGAAAAAAACTATTAATTTATTTCCCCTTCACTACATCAGCATTATTAGCAGTGGAAGCATGTCGGCGGGCATCGAGTTGGGCTTTTCTAACGACGAGGTGCTGAGCACGCGCTTCCCGCTGCATCGCGCCTGCAGGGACGGGGACGTGCGCGCGCTCTCCTCGTTGCTGCAGCAGCAGCGCCCCGGTGATAGAGCACCGCTCCAGGCGGAGGACTCGTTCTACGGCTGGACTCCCATTCACTGGGCGGCACACTTCGGAAAGGTAGTTACCCCGGGAGTGCACCTGTTCTGCTGGGCTAGGCGACCAATAGAAGACTGGGGGGAAATTATTGAAGAGCGTTTAGGTTAAGATTAGTAGTGGCCGCTTGCGTTGCTTGATGACATTAGATTTGAGTGTTCGAAGAAGGGAAACGGTTAGGTTAATCCTGGTCGTATTTTCCGTTGTATATTCGCCACTGCTTGGTATAAATTGTGAATACACGCACACACATCAACTCGTATTAAAGACTGCTCCGAAACAAAACTATCGTCGCCAGTCAGAAGCTAGGGGTGTGTGTTGAGTGCGCCCGAGCGAGCGGCGAAACGAACGTTATTGATTGGTTGGACGAGAGCCAATAAAACGCGACCCGCCAAAACCTCTGCGCATAAAGAAAGCGTTTAGTGACGCTGCGATAAAACACTGTTGTGTGAATTAAAGTAGGTTATTGGGATTCTCTTTGGAAAAAAAAACGAATACGCTTACCAGTGTGCAAAGTTATTAGATACGAAAATATAAACATTAGTATACGTTAAAAACCATAGACAGGCTTATAACGCGCTGCTCCCCGTGATTATATGTGGCTATTTTTAGCCTCATCCCTGACGGAAGTTTCCACAGAAACTCCCCGAACAGATGCCAGAAAAAAAATAAGAGTGAGAAATGTGACTTGATTTAAGCCCCTGTCTGAGTTAAAAAGACATGTGATACGTCTTATCACAGACGGTGTACACTAGTAGTGTATACACAGGCTGTGATTTCCAGAACTTGCTTATTTTCCTACCAGTTCATAAACCGATTTGTTCTGGTTCTTCATCCCAGTCAGAGTGAAAGCCAGATTCTTACATCAACATGGCTGCCGTGGTGTTTTGAAGAATCATAACATGGCAGAACAGAAGAGTTTGTGTGTTTCATAAAAAGAAAGTGTCTCAGATGTTGGAAAGTTTGTTTGTGTGAGAGCCAAACCTGAAAGTCAGAATATGAGCAGTGAGTCACTGTGACTCAGAATGATAAAATGGCTAAACAGCTGTTGAAGACAAGAAAGGCCAAGAAACAAACCTAACTCTTAAGACAGTTAAGATTTTTAATCTTAAAAATTATTTTTTAATTCCTTGTCTAATAGTACTGTAGATTCAGTAAACAGTACCCTGTCTTTGTTTTCTGGCTATTTGCATCAGGTTTATAAGGATGTCCCTTTCCCTAGAAAGAGCAAAGCGTGTTGCTCCACTAGGCAGTGGTGTAGTGCACTGTAAACCCAGCCAAGACCCACCACACTCTTTCAGTCTCTAACCCCTGTTGGAGAGGATGTGGGGATAAATTTACAGTATCCCGACTTCTCCAAGCATCATTACACCACTGTGTCTAGGGTACATATTTTTTTATTATTTTTTTTAATTTAAATAAAGAGAAAAGAAACTGTTTTAAACAGCCCAGTGGATCGGTTCAAATTTAAGCTGTTCATCTCATTTCATCATGGTCCGCCTGCTACTCTTTTCAGGAAGCCCGTTACTACAGATGAATAATGTGAATGTCTTTCGTGCAAGCAGGACAGTTAGTTATGACATCATCTTGCTGCAATTTATTTTGCTCAGTTCTGTCAGTGTGGTCATATACCTGCTTCCTATCTGTACATGATAATTCATCCGACTTCCTAGAGTTGATTTGTGTAGTTCGACAAGCTGTATTAGTAGTGGTGCAGGCTATAATTACAGAAGGTATGTCTCATCAATGTGAAGCACATTTAGTTTGAAGATGCACATCAGATAAAAAAAAACATTTTGTTTTGTAAAAATCATTAGCAAATAAAGTTTTCTTTCTGGTTGTTAAACAAGATTGTTAAAAATGACTGTGATTTCTAACCTGTTGAATCTTTTCATCTGTAGTATAAATATTCAACCAACAAGAAATTTCAAACAAATTTTTTTTTTTTTATCTCAGGCTAGTGCTCTGTCCAGCCTGTACTGTGTCTCTACAGGATGTGGTATTTTGTCTTACTCTGTATATGCAAATGTACAGCTTGATATATTGAGTAGATGCGAAAAGTTGGTGCTGCATGTCTGAGGGTTCTTTCCCTAAATGTCTCTCTTTTCTTGTTGCTACAGCTGGAGTGTGTGCTGCGGTTGGTACAGGTGGGCTGTGAGGTGAACGCTGTGACAACCCGCTTTTCACAGACTCCAGCGCATATCGCTGCATTCGGAGGAAACCCAGAGTGCCTTGTATGGCTCTTGCAGGCTGGTGCTGATATCAACAGACAGGTGAGTGCTTTATCATGTGTAGTGTAGTAATGGTATTGGCCACTTAGGTGTTGTTCTGTTTGTTTGTTTGTTTTTATTTAATGGTTTGACAGTTTTTGTGACTAACCCAGAAAGCTCTCTTGTACTGCATGATGACAACCAGCTAGGAAGGATGAAAACTGTTTTTTTTTCATGGGCAAATGAGACTCAAGGTTGCGCCACTGTGACTAATATACAGAAAGAAAGAAAATATAGAAAAGGGCAAGAATTAGAATATTTTATTCTTTGAATAGCGGTCTCACCCAGTGACATCTGACGACAACACGGAAATAAGATGAGTTTGGTGACTCCTGGCATGGCATAAGGTCCAAAGACGTCAACCTAGTTAATAGATTATACATTAAGCAGATATTTTTTTGGCTAGGACGGATCTGAACTGTAGTGATGCTCTATTACTGAACAATGTAGTGAACTCTGTGTGTCTAAAATGAGAACATGCAAACTACACACTTGCCACATCATGCTCATCCCAGAGGAATGTGGTTTAAATAAAATTTTCTTATTTGTAAAGGCAAACTTACTAATACTGTTATCTGTGTAAAAATAAAATTACTAAGGGAATTGACAAATTATTGGTGGCATGGTGACTTAGTGGTTAGCACTGTCGCCTTGCACCCCCAGGGTCCGGGTTCAATTCCTGGCCAGGTTCGATTCCCGCCTCTGTGTGCATTGAGTTTGAATGTTCTCCCCGTGCTTGGTGGGTTTCCTCCTGGTACTCCAGGTTATTCCTAAAGTTTTTATGCACTGTCCCCTTAAAAACATACTACCATGGATAAATATAATTGACAAAATAAATAAAACACTAAAGGATAATTGCAAAAAGGTATAGCCTATATAACAATTATTTCCCAATCCAATGATTTAGTTGAGTGGTATATAAGAGTCTTTACTGATTTAAAAAAACAAAAGGTAGCTTAAGGAATTAAACAAAGTTGGAAGTTTTTAAATAAGTAATTTTGTTGGTTTGCCGTGACTTAATTTTAAAGTCTGATAACGATTGTTTTAAGAAAGATAATATCACTTGAAAGTATTTTGTGACAACGAAGACTATTAAACTGTATACAGTTGAGCAGGTTGAACTGCACACACTTCAACAGCCGGTTATTCTTTGCATTTCTCAGAGATGATTTGCCAGCCACGCTTCATGTAGGACATTCCAGAGGTTTGACATATAAAAAAAAAAACTATGTTCTCCCAGAGCAGCTTGATTAAGCTTTGCTGATTGAACAGGGTTTTTTAAATTACAGATTGGCACTGCCCTCTTCTTGTATTATTTCTTGTAAGACTAGGACGTGCTTTTTAGGGTTGTTGAAAGACTAGACTGAATTCTTAAGGGAAGGGTGAACATGGTGTGCCAAGACTATCAAAGAAGTTCAAATATGTGTCAACTCATGTGATGGGGAAATATATTGCTAGAACACCAAATGTTAAGCAAAGAAATACCATAATCGGACTAAAACATGAAGATGGCACATCCCAAGATGGGGATTAAAGCTACTCAGGGCTGGATGGAAGAAGGAGAGAGTGAGCATCTCTGTGGCCTCAGTGAGTGCTGTACTTGTGTGGCTTGACCTACATTCTACTGTTTCCATAGAGCAACCTGTTTGGTGTGTTTTTTCCTTCCTCTAGAGGGAGTTCACTGGATGCTTCTCTCTGGCCAGTGTCTTGAAAGTACAAATCTGCTCCACTTTCACCATGTTGGCGCTTGACATGTCGCTCTGTAGCAGTCCAGTGATCCTCTGCCTGTTTTCTTGTGAAATGAGCTCTAATGGAAAGCACAGGGAATCGATTAAATATAATCTAACTTATGGGCTAAATCCATGCTTGGTGCTATGGGGATTAAAGACATGCTAAGGATTTTCTTTCCCGCTGCAGCCAGTTTTACTAGATGAGAAACGCTAGGGTTAGTTTCCACTACATTTAATATTTTGTCTCTCTACTCTATGATCACTTTATGCATTATTAGTTAAAACATGCCTTAAATGACTGGAGTAGCTATAAAAGTGCATTAATGTTGTGTGTGCATTTTCTTTTGGGGGGAGGGATGCAATGCTCTGCAACTTTGGTTTTGTGTATTTTTATATTAAATGCTTCACATGTGTTTTTTTTTTTTTTGTTTTTTGTTTTTTAGGATTACATGGGTGAAGCCCCAATCCATAAAGCTGCAAGGGCAGGTAGCATGGATTGTATCAGTGCCCTGTTGTTCTCGGGTGCAAAACCAGAGTAAGTTATTCTTTACATCTTCTTCATCGTGACACTTCACCTGCTGACCACAAAACACTGTCTTTAATGGATATCCACCAAAACTCCATCAGTCTTTCTACTGAATTTCTATATATAAAGAGATTAGATTAGATTCAACTTAGTGCAAAGTACATGTACAGTGCCAATGAATTGCAGTGTATAATGATGCAGAATGCCTTGTCACTGGGGCAATAATTTCCCCAGACTCCTCCGACCAAATTTGAATTGGGTGGGCAAGGCCCTCACCAAACCATCTTTGAATCCATATTTTCCTGAATAGATTATATGCTGTCTGTTTTTAAAGACATGTAATTTTTATTAGCTGTATTGCCTCAATACTATGATCTGAAATTGAAGTGTAATGTTTTTAGATATGTTCTGGATTTTATTAAAGATTCGAAAGCAGAATGAATGAATTTCCTTCAATTGTACAGGCTGAGGGGTTTTTGGTGGATTTCCTTCTTTGTTTTTACTTCATCTCGCTTTGACCTTAAGTAATTGAGTTTATTTTGAGGTTTTAATAAAAAGTCATAATTCTTGTAGGCAAAAAAAAAACAACAAATGCACAATTTCTATTTCATGCCATATACAATTTCACTATTACAACTTTCGTGCCGTTAAATTCCCTTCAAATGGTTATTCTTAGATATGCCACAATGAGTAGTGTACTTTTTGTAATTAGGAAAAATTAAAAGACCTAGCAATTGTGTAAAGTTTCTACAGAAATGGCACATACTGTAATTCTATCGTGCTCTGCAATAAGTCTATTATTAAGGCTGACATACTCTTATTCGTACTTGGCTCATAATAAAATGAAGACCTGTCGTAAGTAATCAAGTGAATTATAGCATTAACCAACTCCAGTTTCTGTTCCATGTCACTCAGGGTGTGATTTTATTTTTTATTTTTTCTTTATAGTTTTATTCTGGTTCAAACTAAAATCAGAATATTCCTTGGCCCAATAGACCTAGCACATTTCGGAATTCCCAGTTGGTTAATCAATTCCTAAACCACCAAAGATCACACCCTAAAAGGAGAGTAAAATCCTAATATTACATTCGCCACAAGGATACTTTAGAAATCCTTCTAAAAATTCCATGCATGAAAAGGATTGTGCATTTGTTCAATAAATGTACTGTACTTGTATAAGGGGTTAAGACGGTAGATAAGCATGTGTCATGTGTTTGCTGCTAAAATCTGTACTTGAAGAGAGGAAAGCTCATTGTTTTTATTTTTTTTTGGTGGATGACCTAGGGTTTATTTTTAAGAAATTGGACAAATTTTTTTTACTAGACTTTCCAACCTCAGAAATTATATTAAAAAAATGTGATGACAGCAAAAATGTTACTAAGCTTCAAACTCATAAGCAAACATTTCCATCCATTGTGCTTATAAAAATAGACTATTTGTAATTTACACAAGAGACTTTCTGTAGCCAATCAATTGTAATTCTTTTCCTCATTGTTTAGATTGTTTGGAAGAATTATGCAGAATGTTTTTTCCCAAAAAATCTTTAAAATTATTTGGATAGGGTCTGTGATTTTACAAATGGTAAAGGTACAACTAAAATAAGTAGGACTGTGAATGTAAACTGTCTATTCGGTTTGAATTTTAGATTCAGTAGCAAAAACTTGTATAAATATTATTTAAATAACATGTACAGTATATGCACCAACCTCCCCCACAGTTTTAGTTTTTAGTAGACAGCATGCACTCAAACTCAAAAAAAAAAGGCATACTCAAATGTGAGTATTAGCGAAGATGTTAGTGGTTTTATAGTTTGCAGAAGCTGATATATTTTTAAGTAATTTGTTAGTTTTGGACCATTTAACATTTAAGTTTATCTTAATGAATCCGCCATCATAAGATGGATAAAATTGCATAAATGATTAAAGCATGTTTATAGCTCTAGAAATTAGTGTGTATTTTGTATATTGTGTATATTTTAATCATTTTAAAGATATCCATTAAGCTGCGATACTCTATCCATTAGGTGGAAAATCATAAATAATCTTTGAATAGCTTCAGCTGCCACCAAATACGTGTCTTATATACTTGTCCAAAATAATCTAAAACAAACTTTAGGGTTTAACTGTAACTGTCAACCTTTTGAACTGTATACAAACTGATTATATTTAAAGGTATAACTCGATATAGATACTCTTTACACTGTCGTGTAAATTTATAAAGTATTTATTTGAAAATCTCCTTGATTTTATTAGTGACCCGTTGTTAAAGAAGTTCTTAAAGCATAAATGAATGTATCTAAATGTTGAATGTTGCCAGTAAATTGTCAATCATTGAGGGATTCCTGTCAGATCTGGTGGTTTATCCAATTTGTATAAACTAACATTAATATTGTAGTATGTGCTACAGTTTTTCAGCCTTTAATTTCTTTTATGTAAAAAAAAAATTAAATAAATAAATTTTAGGTTTTTGGCACAATGTATGTTGGAATGTTTGCTACTTTTTAAATAAATGAAAATGTATAAGGTGACTAAATGAACTGCTGCTGCAAGTTTAAAGATTTCATTTAAACATGAATGAGCCCAAAATTTAGCAGTAGTCATACACTAAGCATTCCTATCAAATCTATGTTCTACCATTAAATATAAAAGTGCACTGTTACTCAACCTATGTATATTTTATGGAATTAAATTTTTGCAGTTCACTTTGTATGTTGACAGACCAAAGGTCATTTGGATTTAAAAAAAAAACAGTTCGGAAATTCAGTATATTAATTTGCCCAATGTAAGACAGAGTTTTTGCATTTAAATCAGTAAACATTACAAATATTTTGTTCATGCATAATTTTTGTTTCATTGTTAGAGTTAATTATACAAATTATTGCATGGTAGGTGTAATCTGCGATGTCTCATAACTTGACAGATTAATTTAATTAAATAATTAGATTATCGTGTCATGTTGATAAACTATATTGCCAAACGTATTTACTCGCCCATCCAAATCATCACCGTTCCAATCACTTACATGGTTACAGTTGTATAAAATGAAGCACCTAGGTATGCAGACCGCTTCTACAAACATTTGTGAGTTGCTCCCAGAGGCTCAGTGAATTCCAGCGTGGTACCGTGATAGCATGGCACCTGTGCAATAAATCCAGTTGTGAAATTTCCTCACTACTAAATATTCCAGAGTAAACTGTTAGTGGTTTTTAAACAAAGTCGAAGCAATTGGCCACGAAGCGGTAGGACATGTAAAATCACAGTAAGCGGGGTCAGCGGATGCTGAGACGCATAGCGCACAGAGGTCACCAACTTTCTGCAGAGTCAATAGCTACAGTCCTCCAAACTTCATATGACCTTCAGATTAGTTCAAGAACAGTGCATAAAGAGCTTCATGGAATGGGTTTCCATGGCAGGGCAGCTGCATCCAAGCCTTACATCACCAAGTGCAATGCAAAGCGTTGGATGTAGTGGTGTAAAGCACGCCACCACTGGACTCTAGAGCGCTGAAGATGTGTTCTCTGGAGTGACGAATCACGCTATTCTCTGTCTGGCACTCCGATGGACGAGTTGGGGTTTGGCGATTGCCAGGAGAATGGTACTTATCTGACTTCATGAGGTGGAGATATGGTGTGGGGTTGTTTTTTAGGAGTTGGGTTTGGCCCCTTAGTTCCAGAGAAAGGAACTCACAATGCTTCGGCATACCAAGACATTTTGGACAATTTCATGCAGCCAACTTTGTGGGAACAATTTGGGGACATCCCTTTCCTGTTCCAACATGACTGTGCACTAGTGCACAAAGCAAGGGCCATAAAGACATGGATGAGCGAGTTTGGTGTGGAAGACCTTGACTAGCCTGCACAGAGCCCTGACTTCAACCCGAGACTGCAAGCCAGGCCTTCTCGTCCAACATAGAACGGTCAAAAATTCCCATAAACACATTGCTATACCTTGTGGAGAGCCTTCCTTGTGGAGAAACTGTTATGGCTCCAAAGGGTGGGCCAACATCATATTAAACCCTATGGATTAAGAATGGGATGTTACTCAAGTTCATATACATGTGAAGGCAGACGAGCGAATACATTTGGCAGTATAGTGTAACTTGACAGATTAAATTAAATAATTTGATTACTGTGTTAGATTAATGAAAATGTGTAGATTTCTTGAACTTAAAGCTCCAGTAAGTTTCTGACACACATAATTTATTGTTTAATTTCTTCCAGAAAAGAAACCATGGATAAATTATTGAAAGTTTAATGCAAAATGTTTCAAAGATAAGTATCAAACCAGAGCAGAGTTCTTAGCAGCAGTACTTCATTTTGCATGAAACAATTTGGTCGCCACTACATGCGGTCTACGGCTTTAAACATTTAAAACGCTTTTTTAATGAGCTTTCAGACCTCAAGCTTTCTGGAATATTGTAATTACATGCAGTCTGACCTGCACACAATAATTTCTCTCTAGTTAGGAGGATTAGCCTGGTTCAGCAAGTGTAGGTCTTTTTAAAGGCAAATGTGCAAGTGTTTTTGTGTTTCCTAGAAATAAATGTATGTTTCACTTTTGAACTTTTTTTCAGTTTGACATATATGAAATTATGTTGCTTTATTTTCTGAAAGTAGCATGTTAAAAAAAAAAACAAAAAAAAACAAACGACAACTACTTATTGAAGCTACATTGTGAAACGTTACAGAGAAGGAAAATCCCTACACATCTCAATGTTTTGCAGCCATTGAAATTGAACATGACTTGATTTTCTCAAGTAAAGCCCAGAAAAGGGGGGAAGCATTCCAAAAACTGCTGAATCTGCCACACGTGCTTCAGCGAACACCCTTACAGTTGTGGCAATGAGTGTTCTCACTATCGCTTCCTTCAGTATCTACACACTGGCAAACTGTCGAGGTATTTCTTGCGGTGATTGGTTTTGATTTTAGGAAATCAGTAATAATAGTAATGTTTAGACATGCATGCTTTGCTTAGACAGCGTCAGCTTTGTTAATCTTTTGTATCATTTAATGTTTTTTTTTTTCTTCCTCAGTTTTCAAGAAAGACTCGAGTATTAGCTAGTCTGAAATTTTTTTATAAAACATCTTATATGTGGCAATGTAAATATTAGCATGAATGTACTACTAGTAGTATGCCTAGACTCACAAAGCAAAGCATTTCAGGAATGAGAAACAAATGCTTCCTTGAGCAATTCATTTGCAATTTATGTACTAAAACATAATGTTGTGTATAACTTTAACTGATTTAATTTATATAAATATCTTAAATCATAAATAAATAAATAAATAAATTTTCAATGCCGGACAATGACTGACTGAAGTCATAGAAAATGGTTTTGATGCCTGCTTTCATTTTATCCCTTCAACATTATGACAAAGTAACAGTTGTGCTTTGTTGTAAGAAAAATCACCAATATTCAGTAGCACCGATTGTCACCTAATGGTCAGCTACCTTTTATCTAACCAAAATATTACAAAACATTGAACTTGCACATCCACCACAAATATCCATATAAATGTTTTTCCGCAATTAATCAAACATGGAGAAAAGCATACATTACTATTAGTTACTATGTAATGACTCTTTTTGTAAGAAGCTAGCTGAAGTTTTGTACTGTTGGTGTGTCTGAAGTGCTGTTTTAATGGTACCTAGTACCTAGAGCTTCTATATGTCCTGTGCGAAATTATTGTGCGAAAAAATATAATGTAGTATAATTAACTCGATATTACAGATGCCTCATTATCAAACACAGGACTACTGACATCACTCATCTGGCCCTAACGAACAGGTTTAATCTGTCTTGCAAAAATATTCACTACTGCAATTATGGAACATATTAAGCATATATACTTTATTTAAAACCTAAACACTAGTATTGTTTTTTTTCTTCACGTTACTTCTTCTTAGACACTGCATTTTATTTTTATTGTGGAGGTCTTTTGCCAGGTTTGCATTATTTAACCTATTTCATTTTCAAGTCCATCCAGCATTCTGTTAGCATAGTTTTGTTTGGTATATTGCTCAGATAAATACCACAGTTATGAGCAAATGCCACTTGTGCTGTTTCTCCATGTTGCAGAGATTCATAAGAATACTCACCAGTAAAAACATAGGTCTTCTTTCTGTTTTAAATTCTCATTTCTTCCCCAGACTCATTTAACCGCTGAGCCCCAAAAAAAAAGCTCTCATCTTATTTGCAGTGATGTGTTTTGGTTTGCTTGGATATTTCTCTGTGTGAAATGAAACTAAACCAAAGGGGAAGCGGCCCAAATTTACATACTGGTCCACTGACTAGTGCAAACGAATTACAGGGTTTAAAAAAAAAAAAAAAACACTTATAATGTAGTGAAATAATTAGCCAGTTTTTAGATTGTAATACAAACTCACTGGTGTAATGTGTCCCTTATAGCAAGTTGGCCAAACACAAAATGCTTTAAATGTAGTTGCAAGTGGAACAGTTAGTGTTATAATTTCTGTCAGATTTTTGGAGCCATATTATGTGAGGGGGGTAAAAAACAGAACAAAACATGCAAAAAATATACCCATCAGTCAGCATGGGTAGTTTTTTTTTTTTCTCAGATTTGACCAACAATTTAAAAACGTCACTTTTCGAAAAGTCTGTCAAGCTTTTTATTAATAAATTAAAAGTAATCTTTTTGTAAACAATCTTTAAAACATTGTGATTTGACGATCTTGATTAACTTGGTGTTACATTTCCGTTTTAACAAAAAAGAAAAATATTGACGCATGTCTACTTTTCTGTTATAACAGCATATTTGTAACAAAACGTATTTTTACTGGTTTGAGTTATAAACAAGTGACTACCTTCTTCACACAGATAAATGTCCAACACAAATCTTTTTGCGTTATTGTGATCTGCATAGCTGTAATTAGGGTTCAAACATCGTGCATACTATAGCCTGTGGTGGCTATTTTGTAATTCGTTCCATTTGCTTTTCCTTTTCACATCTTAAACCATTGTCTGGCATTGTTTCTGTATCTCGGCAGATTCAAATGAAGCTGATGCACTTGGAAGCATTTAGATTTTCTAATTAAGCTTGGGGATTGTAAGTAGGAATTTGTAAAGGCAAGCCTGTCATGTTGTCTTTTTTTATTGTGTCAAAACTGTTTAACTTTGTCTTCTTTTTGTGCTCAGGTCTTGTCCAAAGTGAATTGTTTATGTACATTGATGAAATAGAGGTTGAGGGACAGTCTATCTATGAGGAACAAGTTCATGGATGAACCCACCAGCATTCCTTTTTTTTAAAGAAAATAATGCATATATTTTAAATTGTTTTTACACTCCATTGGTTTAATAAATGCAAATGTATAAAGTACTAGTACAGGTCATCATAATTAGAAATTGTTGTTGCAAAACACAAAGTGATTTTAGATTCTTGAAGTTTGAGGTGTAATCTACTGAAATGCCTGCTTGTCTAATTGGTAATAAATATTAAGCCACCGATTAAAATAACTTCTGATTATTTTTCTTAGGTTAATAAACTGTTAACTGGTCTTTATATGTTTAATTACATTATCTCTGTTATGAAACGTTTTGATATTCTAGATTTTTATTTTTTCTTTAAATAGAAAAGGATTTCTTCATATGTTAGGAACGGTATAATGGTATTTTATTTATTTGTTTCAAACAAAGCCCTGGCATTTAGTAGACTTTAATAATTATTCTTTTTATATCTTTATAAGCTTAAATATTCATCATACTAGTTTTTAGCTACTTTATATATATTTTTTTAGTTGGTTGGTTCATCCATGAGATCCTTTATTTATTTATTTATTTTTTAAATAGTTACACACTGCAGATGGACTTTGGTACATGGACATTTGAATTGTTACCATTTGAGTATTTTAAATTATTAGAATTAAAGGCCGTCTGAAAAGAAAATTGTAGTAAAAATCTGAATTGCCTGACCGTTAAGTCTGAGTCCAATTATGGTTTGTATTGATAATGCCCAATGTGTTGGTCATAATGCAGCCAATGTAAGGATATTTAAAAATAGATTATGCTCTGATTTAAAATAAAAATTAGAACAAAATTAAAATTACAGATGATTAGTGCCATATACCGTACATACTTTCCTTTTGCAGTGTGTATTGATTGAAGCCCCAAATTAAAAAAATAAATAAATAGAAAGGGACAGTATAGGCACTTCTTTGCTTATGATCATGGTTAATTGCAGTGATTTTATTTTTTCCCTGTTGATTAGTCATTGTTGTTCATCACTGTAGACCATTGTAGTAATCTTTTTTTTTTTGCTATGCAGATTAAGAAACACAAATGGATTGACTGCGGCCGACCTGGCCCGTGCACAAGGCTTCCAGGACTGTTCTCAGCTTCTGTCCAATGCAGAGAATCAGCTTAAGCACATAAACGGATTTGGCTCTAATGGAACTGACCTCACCCACATCCAAGGGCGGAGCCTTCTTAATGGGGTAACCAATAGGAAGAGGCTCCATGATTGCTCAGAGCCAAATCATGTCAAGAAAGCACGAGTTGATGGTAAGTGTTAGGAAATGTTATGATTCTCTGAAGGTTTTTGAAGCAGTGGAAAATGAATGTGTATTTACCAGATTTTTAAATGTTTCAGGCATGGATTTTCCTCTGAAGACTGTTAGTGTGATGGAGGAGGATGTTGAAAATATGCATGTAGAGTCTGCCCCAGACAAACAATCAGGTGCGACTGGACCTTATCCACCTTTGCCTTCTGACATTGAGCATCATGTGGACAGTTTTGCAATGGACAGTCATTCCCCTAACTCGCACATAGAGGAGCCTGCTCCTTGGCGTTGTACATATTCTTATGCTTACCTGTAATTTGTTACAAAAAAAATCTCTGTTAAGTTAGTTTAGATTTTCACAACATGCATTTTAAATCAGATTTCATATCTAAATTTCTGGTGCTCATATTTCACCATACTTGATATTTTATTAACTTTGTTATATTTGCTATTTGATGCGCCATTTCTTAATAAACTCCACCGAAAACGCATACCCATTTAGTTGTAAAATCCTAGTTCATAACTTCCTTTTGGTGATTCATTTTCAAAATGAAACCTTAATTTAAATTTTAAACATTTATATTAAATATCTTATAATCTCTGCTTCAAACATCAGCAAGCTGACCATCAGCCTGGTTCAGTTTATTAAGCATACTGCGTGTAACCAGTAAGATTGAACACCAGTTAGAATTTTTACATAACATGTTGTAATAGCAATGAATACAGTTGACCAAGACCGGGTCTGCTGCAAGGCTCCTTGATCATACAGACACAACTTCTCATCTGATCTGACACTTTAATCTTGGAGTGGCAGTTTAAAAATGGATTTAAAACTAAGCGAGCTGGATGATTTTTCTCTAACTATGATACTTAAAATTGTCCTTTTTTTACTACATCATTTAGAAAATTGGTCACATTAATTGTAGACTACTAAATAAAATTTTTTGTTGTGGAAGAATCTGTGGTATTGTCAGGTATTGAGTTGACTTAAAACTGTTATGTATTGTGTAGAAGCCTCAGATTTACACCCCTAGTAAAATAATAGAGTTATGAGATTGGCTAGCAAATAGAACCTTATAAACCCAGGTCTGTCGGTTTTTTTTGTTTTTTTTTTGGTTTCCTAAATTTCAAAAACAAATCTAGTCAATGTATTTATAACCAAAATACCAGTTTTTTTTGTATACGGATTTAAGTGTGTTTAAGTTTCCAGTCCTGTTTTAGACATACAGTATAAAATAAATTTTATTCATACATTTTACTCCATCTCACCTATGTGGTTTTACTCACGGTGAGACACAGTGTGTGGCACCGCGAGTGACTGCCCACGTTCTGTGAGGTTCCACAGGGTCCGCGAGCTTCTGCAAGTCCTGCCCAAAAAAAACAAAGATTGGAAATTTAATCACTACGCCAAAACTCGCGCTGAATCACTATGAACTGTACTTATGGCCACCGCATAAAACCGAACTGATTCCGCGTGGATGAGATAGGTGTTAATCACCTTTCCTGGCTCAAAATAAGTACATAGGTAAACTTTCCGAGTTAGGAATCAATATATATGTTTGTTTGTTTGTTTGTTTTTGGTCAGTCAAAAGTACCTGTTTTGGTTATTGTGATTTGATGTTGTTGGACTTTCAAAAGTTTTTGATTACCATAATTTTAAACTGGATTTGCCATTTAGATTAATATTTTTTTTATTAATTGAATGGTAAAAAGCATAAAGTTTCCTCTTTATACTTATCATTTGAGCTGATAGTCCTCAAAACTCCCCTGTTGTACTGCATTATCTCCATTCGTTTCTCCATCTCTCTGACCCCATGTTTTGTTTTGAATGACAGATGGCACCATAGAAATAGCCACAGGCTTAAGCAATGGCTACGCACAACAGAGGAGTTTTGCTACAAATGGCTATTGCCACCCACACCAGCCTGACTCGCCCGAGCTGGGTAGCAACATGTGCGGCTCACTGCACCTTACTGACAGTCCCACCAGCTACATGTCCCACAGGCCCTTGTGGACCACGCTCTCATCAGATTTCAACGATCATCTGCACTACGGTCACTATCACGGCTTTGGAGATACGGCCGAAGACCTGGAGGACGCTGGAAGCCAGCACGAGCACATTACAACTGTGAAGCTTGAGCAGCACTACAACCAAGAGGTGTTAAATGCCATGCAGCTGTTTCATGGATCATGAAGGTGTTGGAGCCTGACTGTTAGTATAAGAGTGGGTATAAAAAGCCCCCAAGTCGCCTTAAACCTTAATCAGTTTACCCCGACTTTGCTCTTGCACCTTAAAACGTAAAGGGGTTTTTGTTGTAGGGAAACACCTTTGTACCAAAGGGTTATTTGTGTTTTTGTATCTGACGTTTGTGTTAATTCTTTGTGTTGTAGTGTGTTTGAATAATAGATGAACTGATAATGATTAAGTAGAGCTACAGTGGATAAATGAGTTCTTAACTGTGGTGCATTTAGCTTTCCTTATTTTTTCTTCTGTATTTTCTCACCACAGGAGATTGAGGACTTATTTGAATAGCCTTTGTATGGTTTCATGTTTTTTCCGTTCCTATGTACGTGGTGGGGTTGTGCCAGTATTTTCCCCTTCAGTAGTTTGGCACTAGCATTATAAGATGTATGGAACAATTTGTTTCCTGTTCCTAGTTTTTTTTCTGAAAAGTTGTCTTAAGTGGATTATGTAAAACTGAATTGAAAAGTATTTGTTTTGAGAAAATGGACATTTTTGATATTTCATCAATTGTTTGTGCTCTCATATATATTAAAGTATTTGAGACAAAGTTGTTCCTCTGATTCTTTTTTTTTCCTACATTTTTTTCAGTACATTTTAATGTTTAAGTAGGTTACATGTAATTTACTTTTCATTGTTGGGTAAGGTGTGAAAATTACTGTTTAAAATAAAATTATTTGAAATTTTATTTTATCCCTAATTCCTTGAGCCTGTAATGATTCTCATCCATGTACACAAATTTATGCTTCTGGAACTAACCATAGTGGGAAAAGAATTAGCAGGGATCAAGTGCACTCAGACATTCGACAAGACATTGTGCATGTGTTGAGAGACAAGATAACTCTCAACAAGTGCACGATACTTTAATGCAAACATTAGAGACTGGAAGGCAGGTTTTATGTTGTTTTGGGTTTTTTTTTTTTGCTACATAAATGAGGTTAGCACTGTTGATGGTTAACACTGCGCCTTTTACCTCCAGGTTCTGGGTTTTATTCCCACCTTGGGGTCTGTGTACATGGAGTTTGCATGTTCTCCCTGTGCTTGGTGGGTTTCCTCTGGGTATTCCAGTTTCCTCCCACAATTCAAAGACATGCAGATTAGGCTAATCGTGAATGTTGACTGGAGGTCCTACCACGGTTGTAAAAATGGGAATAAATACATATGCAGTATTTGGTAGAAGTATGTAAGAAATGAAAACAGCATGTAAGAAATGAAAAATGTCGATTACTGCACCTTTAAGAACCAAAGAATGTCCGAATTTTACACAGTGTAAGAACATCCTAAGAATCAGGTACTGTGTGTGCATTATGATCCTGTATGACTATATTTTGTGCATGTTTTCGAGTCCAGGGACGAGAATTATTTTACTATAGCACAAGCTGAAAGAAGGCTGTTCACATGAAACTAATGAACAATAAAAGTGCTTAAGGCTGTCAGACACATCCTTTATCGTGTTAATAAGCAGAAAGCGCAGGGGTCGCTGAAAGATCTGTACAGAGGTTTCACAGCCTGCGAGTAAACAAAAGCTGAAATTTGATTAGAAGGCTATTTCTGAGCTCGAGCTCATGTGTCCGGACACACACGTCGACCTTTACTGCGTCACTCAAACCCCGCCCACATATCCGGAACGACCATTGTACGTGTATAGGGGAAGTCGTGTAACTGCGAGGGGACTTTCTATATATAATAGTGTAACAGAAATACGTTACGTCGACCCGAGGGTTATATCAGATTTCAGAAATAATCCTCATGCGAGTTAAGAAGTGAATATTCGCTTACTTTGGGGGTGAAGTAAAAGACGCCGTGAATAAAAAATAAAAAAAACACTTCCCTCTGACACAGACATGGTACGGTCTGTAATTCCGCGTTGAAATCCTCATAGCAGATTTCTAAACATTAGCTGCCTTCCAGAGGCCGAGCGGTCGGCTTAGCTGAGAGCTGACACCCGGGATTTGATAGTGTACTCTAATTAAGTTGGACAATTCAAGGCATTTTTTCCGTGGTAACAATTCGACCCGAGCTGTCGTGTACCTGTGACGATGTCCACTCCGGCCCGAAGAAGGCTCATGAGGGATTTTAAAAGGTGAATCAGCTTAAAGAAGGATGAAGGAAGCTGGCGGTGTTTACGGCAGTCTTTTGAAGGCTAAGCTACCTTGTTTAAATTCTACACATTTTTTATTTTATTTTATGGATACATGCGGTTACGTAATGGTAATGTAGAACAATAGAACATAGACGGAGAAAAATTATATTTTATTTGGGGTTATTTTTGCTTCACATCCGACGCAAGTTTGACGTCTGAAGTCAGACGTCATTCCGGCTATTAAAGCTTTAGCCCAAATGCGTGTGACTGCATTCTCTGAGCGTGGAGATTTAAGCCCGGATCATCACTAACACCGGTTTTGTTTTGTCCTTAAATTCAGACTTCAAGAGGATCCCCCTGCCGGTGTCAGCGGTGCCCCATCGGAGAATAATATCATGGTGTGGAACGCGGTTATATTTGGGTAAGCAAATAGGCACTTAGCAGCCAGGTCACTTAGGAAAGCTCACCAGTCCTGTTTTTAGCTTTTCTATTCTTCATGTTTAAATTCAAAACAAATAAACATATATTATAAATACTAAGCCTTTGATTTCAGGCTTTATGTGGTGTGTATCAGGTGCTTCTGTCATCTTGCAGTCCATTTTCATTCTCTCAAAGTGTCTTTTCACTTTTCACAGATTATCATTAATGTTATTATTATTGTTGTTGCAGACCAGAGGGCACACCCTTTGAAGATGGCAAGTATCCTGCTTCTATTATTATTATTATTGACATGTATATATAGTAATAGTAGTTTTATTAGTCATGTGATGATAACCCTCAAAGACTCAGATTAGCCAAATTACCTATAAGCGCAGACCTTAAACCCAGCATTTGTAATGATGATTACATCATCTTTTTCTACAGGTACATTTAAGTTAACTGTCGAGTTCACCGAGGAATATCCCAATAAACCACCCACAGTCCGGTTCACCTCCAAGATGTTTCATCCTAATGGTAACATTCCATTTTTTCTTCTTCTTTAACACCAAATTTAAGGAACATGATGCTCGTTTCTTTAGAAGATAATCTTGTAGCTGGGTTGAATGCTATAAAGTGAAAGAGGAAACATCTTTTCTTAAAGATCCTGATTTTTCTCTGGTTATGACGTTTCAGTTTACGCAGATGGAAGTATATGTCTCGATATCCTGCAAAATCGCTGGAGTCCGACTTATGACGTTTCGTCAATTCTCACCTCGATCCAGGTACCTTACTTTATTTGTTTATTTTTGATTGTCTAATACACTCTTAGAAAATGTTTTTCGTGTATCTTCATATCCATAACTCCATCTGCTAGACATTTAGAATGATGTACAGTAGATGACTGAAAACTCTTGCTTTTCTTCAGTCTTTGCTTGATGAACCCAATCCCAACAGTCCAGCAAACAGCCAAGCAGCTCAGCTCTACCAAGAGAACAAGCGTGAATATGAGAAGCGTGTATCAGCTATTGTTGAGCAGAGCTGGAGGGACAGTTGACCTGTGAACTCTGTGTGGTTATAGTGTAACCGAGTGAATTGTGAAGCATCTCGTTCCACCTACCTGTTCCGTCATCTTTCTTTTTGTCACTTGCTTCATCCAATCTAGAGTTCAAATGCACTTTAATCTGCTTCCTTATCCTACCCTACCTATATTCTCCTCCTTTGGAGGACTTGCGCTGTCCTATTGACCATCTGGCCTCACTGTCCAATACGTAACCAAATACACTGGCCTTTTGCCATGGGAACCTGGAGTAAACAATGTTCTATTCAAGGGGCCTTTTTTTAAAGAAGTGGAGTCAAATTCCATGGACTGACATGGTACTGGCCTGACGTTGTTGCATTTGACAGTGCCTGGTTTGGAACTGACCTTTCACACAGTTATGCTATATTGTGTGCTGTTACATGCCTGGATGTGTGATTTTATATTTCATGATGTGTTGTAAACCTGCCTCTCATGTACCATATTGTAAGAATACACTTTGATGTTCATGTGCTTTGTCTGTGCGAACTGATTAGTGTGTGGGTGAGCTTTTTTTTCACTTAAGGGTCAGTTCAATTGACCCTCTGAAATACAAAAAGATGAGTGTGTAGTAGTGAGTAAAAGTGAATGGAGCTGTAATAGAACCTTGAGACTTATCCTTTTTTAATGAAGCTCCTTTAATGAATGGCGAAAGATCTTAAAACAAGTCCAGTTGTTTTTGTTTGGTTTTTTTATTATTCTGGACTCATAGTAGGTGTTTACTGTCCTAAATAGAAAACAGAAATCAGATTTTTTTTTTAACATTGTTTATTACCAATAATGACATTTCTACTTAAACACTTAACACATAATAGCCACATGCTGTGAGCACCTTCATAAAATACTTTTGTCAGCCATACTGTTCAAGTAACAACAAAAGGATTGAAGGTCAAATACTTCTTTGAGAACATCACTACCACATTTAGAAAACTTAAACTCTGGAGGGGGGTTTGAGTTTAAGCCATTTAGTGCTGTTTGGTAGTAAATAAATTCTAAAATGTAGATTGAATTGACGAAATTATTTCTAGCATTAAACAAATCTATAAAATAAATACAAATGTTGACAGTTCCAACAGGTATGTAGCTACCTGTTATATGCCCTCTCCTTTTTGGATTTCTCCAAGGCTTTGTCCATGGTTTTTTCTGTGTCACCCCTGCACTTTGGGCAATACCACTTTCCCTTAGGCTTATGGTTGAGGCTAACGCAGGAGAAATGGAACCACTCGATGGGACACTCATCGTTGTCGCAGCCAATCATCTCTCCGTATGAAACCTGCTCACATAGACAGTACGTGGGCTCGTTAGGATCGATGGGCAGGTCAGCTGGTGAAGCCTCCCTCTCCTGCTTTGCTTTGGACCTCTTCTTCTTCTTCGATGTCTTTGCCCGTTTCTCTCTGGTCACTTCATCACGGTCGTTATGAGGCATCTCCCGGTTCTCATTGCTGTTGTTCTTTTGCCGCCTCGAGCGCTTGCTGGCACTTGCCATTCTTTCGACTGAACCAGGGGTCTCTTCTCTGCGTTTTTCCTCCTCGCGCCTCTTGCCGGGGATGACGGCGGTCACTGAGGTCGTGTCATGGGGCTCGTGCTGGGCTTCTAGAAGCTCCGCAAAAGCATCCACCTGCCGGCTGCGGTTCTCCACCAACTCCACCATCTGTCCAGCAAGCTGGATCTTCTCATCTCCCAATTCCTGGCTGCGGATCAGTGCACGCTGGATGCAGTGCAAAAGGCGGCGCCGCTGGACAGGGTCCTCCTCCTGTTTGTGCTTCTGGTATGCTTCATCAAGCTCTTTGAGGATCTCTGTAACAAATATGCATTACACATATACAACAGGTGAAGTTAGATTTTTTTTCCCTTTAAATTTAGATTTTAAAATATTTTAGATTTTTTTAATAAAGCAAGATATCACAAATATTGTATACTGACTTGCAGTTGTACACACCGGCACAGTTATTTCAATAAGTAAAATGTTGACCAATTAATGAATAACTTGTGTATTTTATTTAGGACATCAGTAAATACAACTTCGTCCCGACATGACATTGAACTTTAAAGCGAAGAACTTGGCCACAAAAACTCTCGGCATAAACACAAATAGACCCCGCCTTTCTGCTTATGAACACATCTCAGCCAATCAAAAAAGAGCAACTAAAACTGAGATCCTCCTCCTAGAACGTTAAACAAATCACTGAGCTCGAAGTCGACCTGCTGCATCCGGAATGGGCGAGGCAACTAGGATGCTGACACTTCTCGAAACCAATTGACGCTGTCCTCCGCCAGACGAACGCGCGCAGTTGGCCAATCATAAACGGAGGTGGGTGGAGTTTGCGAGCTGGCAAATATAATCTGTAGTGTACGCTCTGTGTCCATTTCTACACAACAGTGTGAAAGGAGCTGACGCACGTCATTTAATTAAAACCGCTGGAGAAAGAATACCGCTTCATTTATGCAATTCTCGCTAAAAAAAAGTTGAAGAAATTATTCCAAATCAAGCAGGACTCGAGCATTGTGATTATTAGGAATGTTCCAGTACAGACACTAAACAGAGAGAGAGGGAGATACAGCCGGTAGTTTTAAAAAGCAGCGGGTGTTTTTTTTTTTGTTTTTTTTACTGCAAGATCATTTTGTAATTGATTTCTCCAGCTGTTGTTTAAAGTGCTTGGTTCACCAAGTAGAAACACAATGACAGCAGTGATTGTAAGGGGGGGAAAACTGGCAGCATTTATACAGATCTCTCACATGGATCGCTCACAATTTCTCAAATTCTCAAACCAAATGCCACTATTGTGTCCGACCGAAAATGATCGAGAAAACAAAGTGCATACAGGGCACATCGGAAATCGCCATTTCCACCTAAAAATCAAATGCGGTATAAATAAATATATAAATCACTCAGATCAGAATGAAACCAATGGCAGTCGTGATGGTCATATTTCCCATCGACAAGAAAATCCACACGAGCGGATCTCTAAAGAAAGATTGTGTTGTGGAGCAGTAAAACTGTCTTCCGAAGCCCATTGTGTTCACTCAGCACTCCGATCCAAACGCACAGCCTGATTTCTCCTGTTCACATCCCGAAAAAAATAAATAAAAAAATCTGTATACAGGTCGACATGGAGTAATAAAAGAGCGCGTTACCTTGATATTTGGAGTCGATCTCTCTCATGAGAGACACGTTTCTTTGTAGGTCGAACGGCAGCGATTCCACCAAGTCCAGATATTCCGCTACATAGTGAGTAACCTGCAGCGGGTCCCAGTTGGCTGTATTTAACATTTTTTTTTAAATCTCCGAACTGTTTCCTTCAGATTCTCGGAAAACAGCAGCTACACAAAACGCATTTATACCTCCATGCGAGCAGATTATCCTCTGGACAACGCAGTGCAAAAACCGCCCTTATAAGCATCCAACAGAAACTTCAAAGCAGAAATGGAGCTCGAAGAAGGCTTCAAAGCAATCAGTGCAGTAAACAAGAAGAAACCTAATAGCAAAGATTTCGATGCGGAGTGAAAACCTCCGTGTCGCATTACTTGATCCCAGCGTGGAGGAGAGATCCTCCGGGTAGTTTCAAACACTTGGGGGAACAGTCTAGTGCCTAATGCGCATGCGCTAACGCAGCAAAAGGGACGAGTTCTGGTGATCAACAGCCCAAAACCCGATTTCTTGAACAAACTGCTTTGCAATCTGTCATTTTACTAATCTTAGCGATGGAAAAAAACAACAACAACCCGCGTTACCTAGGACTGTATTGCAGTAAGGTTTATTTTGTGGTTTTAGGTTCCAGTTTGACTGCAGAAAAAGCGTACTTTAACCGAGGAATGTGTATCTGCGTGTGTATGTTTGTTTGCTTTTTAGTATATACATATGTGTGTGTGTGCGTGTTTGAGGCAGCCTGCTGTGTTACAACTGTAGCCGTGTGTGAATGTAATAGCAGCTTTGTAGCCATTTCGTATTAGCTGAAGTTAGCCAATGACGTTGTTTGTGGGCGGTGCGCTTCAGATCTCTCACACAGCGCCCACCAGCCGGGGTTGCCAGATATTTGTGTTTATCATTTGACCTGTTTGTTTTTATTTTTTTCCTCTACTGAAGCGCACTTTTCTATCCATCCATCTAATAATCTTTGTAGTCCAACTAGGGACCGTGGAGGCGGCTAACGATGACTATTGTATTTATTCCCATTTTTATGAACGTGGTGAACTCACAAGCGCATTCACTCACTATGAGCAATTTGGGAGCACCAATTAGACTAATATCTGCATGTATTTGGACTGTGGGAGAAAACCGGAGTACCCAGAGGGAATCCACCAACCTACCCACCGGGGAGAACTTGCACACAGACCATGAGGAGGAAATCGGATCCTAGGCGCAAAGTGACAGTGCTAACCACTTTTTTGGTCATAGTTCTACAAATTCCCTTCACTGTAACTAAGAGAACCAAATGTGTTCCAGCATGACAGTCCATCTGTTCACAAAGCATGGTCCATAAAGACATTATTGGAATGAAAGAACTTGAGTAACCTCATTCCGTGTGGTATAGAATTCCTTTGGGAATAACTGGAACACAGATTACTTCCAACAACACTGGTATTTGACATGTCTTGTGGCTGAATGGGTAAACCATGGGATGATGAATGAACCTTGTTATAGTCTGTTATTCAATGTGTAATGCATGGCAATTTCAAAACTATATAAAAAAACAAATATGGCGTTAGGAGATTAAGTAACAACAACATTCAGTTGTTATTTTAAGACACAAAATTCAGCTGTTCTGGAATTGTTCTTACAAGAACAATATTGCCAAGTGCATTTGCAAAACGTATCAAGCGGCATGATAAAATTGACTCTTAGACCATCCCAGGGAAGCAAGACCAAAACTTACCTTTTCTAAATTTCATTACCAGTTACCAGAGTTACCAGCCTCAAAAATCAGACTTCAGACCAGAACTGTTATGAAGGGTTTATAGAGCATTATATAGAGCACATCTCAATGGCCACTGTTCAAATAAGATTATTCCATATTTTTGATGCCTTCAGCATTGTTTTACAATGTAGAAAGAAGAAAAATCAGGAAAGACCAAGGAATTAGAAGGTGTGTCCAAACTTTTGACAGGTGGTACATTTAACAAATATCATGCTTGCTGTGCTAGGAAAAGAATGTTTGCAATTGATAGTTTCCACCAACCACACATTTACATTAAGCATTTTTCTTTCATTTCTTTTGCACCAATTTTTCAATGATTAGAATTTAAATTTAATAATATTGCACACCATACTTTATTAATTTAGTATACAACTTATCCAGTACAGGGGTGCAGGAGGCCTGGAGCCTATCCCAAGGGTACATTTTTATTTACACAATATGGACAATTTTGGAAACACCAAATAGGACTTTGGACTGTGGGAGGCAATCGGAGTACCTGGAGGAAACCCACCAAGCACCGGTTAACCATGCAAACTCCATGCACACAGACCTGAGGCGGGAATTGAACTTTCGACCCTGGGGTTGCGAGGCCACAGTGGTAACCATGTGGCCCATCATACTTTAATGTTTGTTGTTGTTAGTCTTTCAAGGTGTACCATCTGAAGTTGGCACAGGCTTTATGCTGGATGCTCCTTCTGACACAAACCTCCCATTTTATCTGGGCTTGGGACCGGCACTGCATTCAGTGGCTGGGGTTTGCGCATTGGATGGGAATTGAACCCTGGCCTGCGTGACTTCATTTAATGTTTGGGAAGGTGTGTGACTTCATCACTTATATTATAGCAGTTATAAACAGCATTTTCTTCACTGTCATCTGCTTTTTGCTCTTCCTTGAAGTGAATAAGTCCAAAACCCACAGCTTTGAGTGTTGTCAAAGATAAAATCTGAAAAAACATTCTGACCATTGCAAAGTGCTGACGCATGTTAACTAACCACACATCTTTAGTCTTTAAAAAAAAAAAGGCTTAGCAATACGAGTCCATGTGAATGAGTTGCTTGCTACTATAATAAGCAGTATGCACAACATCAGACCACCTAAAGATCTAAAACTATATCTACAAACAGTTCACACTTTAGGGCAGCACAGTGGCTCTCCAGGCTCCCAGATGGGTTCTAAGTTTGGGTTTCTGTCTGTGTGTAGTTTTTGTTTTTGCATGTTTCCCTGATTTTCTCCTACCACCTAAGAATTCAATATCGATTGGCTAAGATTAAATTTATAGCATCCCATCCAAATGTGTATTCTCAACTCAGATCTAGAGTTCATAAAATAAGCTTTGGCTTCTCCATACCTCAAATACATGCAGGATACAAAGGTTACTGAAGGAGAGTGAGTAATTATGCATGATTCACACAAGATATGCATAATAAAACATAATAATTATAATTATTATGCTAGTTTCGATTTAGGTGGCACAGTGGCGTAGTGGTTAACACTGTCGCTTTGCGCCTTCAGGGGCCGGGCTCAATTCCCGCCTCCGGTCTACGTGCATGAAGTTGGCATGTTCTCCCTGTGTTTGGTGGGTTTCCTCCAGCAGTTCAAAGACATGCAGATTAAACTAATTGGCTTGCCCGTAGTGTGTGAATGAGCGCATGAGTGTGTGTTTTCTGTCATGGATTGACACGCCAAACACAGTGTACCCCACCTTGTGCCCTAAGTCTTCTGGGATAGGGTCATGTATACAGGGTAAAGTGTTATAGACGCTAGGTGGTTTCGATTTAGGACTTAAAAGAGTTATTTTAACATATCTGGCAACCATAGAGAGCGCGAGAGCCAATGAGGGCACACGAGGGCAATGAAGTATGTTTTGTATGTAATTAAAACGAAAAACCGGGCCGAGTGAAACATGGCAACGTTTCTCTAATGTCAAAAATAAAACATTTATATTTAGTTGTCCTTTACAATTATTTTTTTGTCTATCATATTATGTGCACTTGATTTTTAGGCTGTTTGAGATACAGCCGTGCTGTGTGTGTGTGTGTGTGTGTGTGTGTGTTGCCCCGGCAAGCTTGACTGTAAGCCGCCATCTTGAATTCTCTGTCAACAAGCTGAGCACGAGTGAAGCAGCTTGAACACTGAGCCTGGGTTTTTTTTTCTTTATGTCATGTGTCGACCTGCCAGGTAAAAATGCTAGAGATGCAAGCTGAAAGCTACAAATAAGTCACATTTCACGTGTTTCATTTAATCACAAGGGCGTGAGAATGAAGCCGTGCGTCAGTTTGATCAGAAATGCAGTCTGGAACTGCAGACTCCAGGTGAGCCATAGAGCACTTCAGACAAACCCAACAGTCCGGACCCTGTGCATGGAAACAAGGAACAAATGGACCAAACCACCTGGCAGTGATACAGGAATAAAAACTTTCAACAGTCTCAGCAAACAGAAGGAGCCTCTGGTTTTGGCCCAAGAGGGAAGAGCCACCTGGTAAGGAAGATTTAGAAAGTTTTGGATAAAAGTTCAGCTGTATTGTACAGATTTAATAGTTTGATCTATGTGTAATAGGTACAGTTGTGGACCCACAGTTTATGATCATGCACATCTTGGTCATGCAAGGTAAGTCAGTGCACATGAAAAAAAAAAAAGACCAGTTCTACGACATGTCTTAATAATAAGGTCATTCTACAGAAGAGGTGGAATGTGGGTGATAAAAATCTCCTGAAATGTATTTCTTCTTCCAGACATAATAATGTATATTTATTTTTTTAATACATTTAATAACTGGTGTTACTTCTCTTCCTGTTAACACCAATGACAGTAACGGCGATGACGGTAATGCCATGACAATTTGGAGAGAAAAAAAGTTACTACTTACAAATTGGCTTGCATGTGTAAGACTACATGGTTTTCAATTGTCAAAATAAATTAACTATTAGATCTATCAGGTCATGTTTGTCTATTTTTTGAGTTATAATTACAAAATAAGTAACGCCAATGACAGATTTAAAATTGCAAAATTAATAATCACATTATGAAACAAATTGTTAACTGCTCTTCATCTAGTGACTGATGCAGGAACAATTTTAAATTGTCAAATGTATTTCAAAATGTAATTCCAATGACGTAGATTGGGGTGACTGATATTTACTTCATATTATTATATGAAATAACAATCAATCAATCATTGTTTCATGATTTTAGTGTTTAACTTATTTTTACAAGTTAAAAATGAGTAAAAAATATTTTTTAAGATATTGATGTGATTGTGAATCAGATTTATTTCATTAAAAATATCTTTATATAAAAAGTATATATAGAGAACATATATTTCATGTTTAAAAGTACATGCTATATTTTCTGAATACCTAAAAGTTATGTATCTGCTATTTTAATTTAAATGAATTTTGGCATCAGCAAAACTAAGTGACAACACTTTCCACCATTTTTGCAGAATGAACCAATAATAATATATACTGTAAATAAACTTTATGGCCAAAATCCTGTGGAAACCTTACTATCACACTGATATGTGTGTTTTGGCACAAAGTTTGAAGCACAGTTTTCTAGGCTGATTTCACCCAAAGCGGGGTTTGCCCATGTTGTTTAGTAAGAACTTGAGGGTCATGCACATACAGTATTCCTGAATTCAACCCCACTAAACACCTACCTTTGGGATGAACTTGAACATTCAATGCTCTCCAGGCCACATTACCTGACATCACTGTCGGACTTCATTAATGCTATTTCGACTGAGCAAACAGCGAAGACAGGAAAATATTTGGATTGTGATGTTGGAAGTGTGTTATGGATAGGTGTCCACATATTTTTGGCCTTATATGATAGAATTCTAATATTTACCGACTGGTTGTGTTTGTCTGATTGATCTTCGTACTTTTCACGTCAAAAGCTCCTACGTCAGATTTGACATCCTGCAGAGAATTTTAACGCGGCTATTCGGAATAAACGTAACTCATGTCATGGTCATCACCGACATTGATGACAAGATCATACAGAGAGGTCTTGAGGCAAGTACTGTATGATTAAACCGTCACTGTATTTAAAAAATGAACCATTCTTAAAGTATAGTACAGGAAAATAAATTGACCCAGACATTCTGGTTGTGCTGTCATCTTGGTTTGAACTAATTATTGTTCATCTTGGTAGGAGAAGATCTCACCGCTTGTGCTTGCCAGAATGTATGAAGAGGAGTTTAAAAGAGATATGCTGTCCCTGAAGGTCTTACATTTTAATCCGATATTACATACACATGCTGTACATAGAAATGAAAAGAAATCTTTTTTTCTGCATAGTTTGTGTCCATATTTTGCCTTAAAATAAAGACTCACTGCAAATTAGCACATTTAAAAAAAATAACCTTTTATCTGATGATGCTTTTGATTGGAGTGGTCTCTTCCAGAGTGACCCCCATCCCATACATAGTGCACAAGGCTTCACTGAATGGTTTAAGTGTGAAAATGTTGTATCTTAACCCACTTGAACATCAATGGGTTGTTTTGGGGTGTTTTGTAGTGGGCGTACTGTATGTAGAGCTCCCCACCACTAACATCAAAACACAAATTGAGAAAATATGCTAATTGACAGATGTGTTTTCATCTCTCCAGCATAGTTTCAGTGAATCTTTGCCAGGCTGTTCTGATGGTTTATTTGATTTCCCATTAATCTTTCACCTGTCTGTAGATAATTATGCACATGTGAAATAATAGTTTATACTATTTTCAAGATGTAATTAGTGGAATAAGTATGATATTTGTTGTGCACGTTAGGTTTTCCCACCAGCTGTGTATATGAGAGTTACGGAGAACATACCTCAGATTGTAGCTTTCATTGAAGGCATAATCAGAAATGGTCATGCTTACATCACAAGCCAAGGTCAGTGCTTATTTGTTGCATCTCTAGCAGGCATGTAATGGTATGCTACTTGGTTTTATATATTGACATACCAGGGGTAATCAAGTTTCTCCAGGACTTGTGAGTAAATTTCTCGTGAATGAAAGCGTAAAACCAAATGACATTTACAGAAGACTTCATGCACAGTATGTTGATGAGACTACACAGTACATCGCTCCAAGCCATTTATACCTATTTGGGCTATTGAAGGAGTTCTTGGGAAGCTAGAGTTTCAGACATGAAGCAAGCAGTCCAATCATTGCTCTGGCATACTGTGAAAAATTCTGTCTTGATGGTGTCCAAGCACTAGTGAAACACTGAGATAAGTGTATTAGTGTGGCAGGGGATTATATATAGAGTTTTGAATCTCATAACTACAGTGGTGTGAAAAACTATTTGCCCCCTTCCTGATTTCTTATTCTTTTGCATGTTTGTCACACAAAATGTTT